>VXAY01005702.1:1083780-1137791 GCA_013399855.1 Oxyruncus cristatus
AAAAAAAAAAAACAAAACCAAAAAACCCCCCAAACCCACATCTGGGAAGGAGGATGGAACATGAAAACCTTGTGAGTGATGTTAGGTGATTTTAGGTGGCTACTTTCCAAGCAGAGAGGCATGATGCAGCCATGCACATGCTGTTACAAATGTACTGAGTCAAACAACTTCCCAGTGGTGCCTATGTTTGTTATTCCCTTGAGGACGTTGGTTGGTCTCCAGGAAAGTGGACTCTGGGAAAGTGTGAGCCCAAATCTAAAGCATCGCAGTGTATATAGCCTGTCTTGAGCACCTGTAATAAAAGAAGTGATGTGCATGAAGCAAGGGACAGAGACTAGCCTGGCTTTAAAAGCAGGGCTTAAAATGATTGCTTACTCCACAGGTTTTAGTTTCCAATCCCACAGGTGCCTGTCCCCTCATACCTGCAGCTTTATGTGCTGTGTGTTTCTGGTTTCCTTGCTGTATGATGCTCCCCAGAAGTGTACAGGAAAATGCTCAACTCTGACGAACAATGAGGGAGAACAGTACAATGCTGCGCTATCTGATCCTCATTGGAGGACATTTTTACTTGCATATGAGTGCTGAGTTAGATCCCTGCACTGGCGTCCTATCATGGTTGTTGCACTCTTCCTGTTGGAAGCTGTTGGATCTAGTCCTTGCTTGTGCTGCAGCACAATGTGGGGGGTGGGGGAAAAGAAAAAGAACTAAAGAAAGGAACAATATAGAGCAGAATTGCAACCATCACCTGCCAGTGGGGAGCTTTTTTAGCTTCCCAAGGTTGTGTAAACTGAGTTTCTGCCTTGTGAGTTGAGATTCCTTTGACCTTCATAGAAATATGTAAGAAATAGCTCTGTGTAGTGAGATAAGCCAGCCTAGGGGCTTGAGAGGGAAACTGCCCAAAGGTAGCGTTCTGGGATACTGGTGTGATTTGTTTCCTTATGCCTGCTGCAAGAGTAATGTGTCGAGTACCAGGACTGTGTGCAAAGGAGCAGTGGGAAGAGGCAGTCTATAAAAAGTGATTGTGCAGTTGCTGTGATTTTTTTTCTGTCTTCTCTCATCCTAGTGGCCTCTAATGAACTCTTACAATAGCCAATGTGGGGATACATGACAGCATTAACAAATGAACACTTATAACATGGTCTTTGCACTAAGTGAAATAAAACGGGTACGTGAAAAAAAAGTAAGAGAAGTACCTTGAGGGGTGTTGAGGCAGAGGTGGTTTTTACATGAAGACCACCCACCATGAAATATCTATTGCAAGCAAAGCAACTGTTGGCCTCTTTCAGAAGCTGTATTTTCTCTGTGCAAAGGGAGAAGATCGCAAGCCTGTGATGGGAAACTCACAAGGGGCAGGCCAGACGGAGGTGGGGAACAAGCACAGCAAGTATTCCTTCATCTGGAAGAACAGGACTACCTTAACTGCTAAAGGTTTGCTTTCTGGAGATACTTTCTCCTATTTGGGTCCATGTTGTTTGGCATTGCTAGCGACAACCGGAGCCAGTAGCTCTCCTGTGCTTACCCCATTCTTTACCCCATTAGCAGGGTGGTGCATCTGTGGGTTGGTCCGTGTTACATCATTCTTTTGGCATCAAGGGGAGGAAAAAGCAAAATGTGCACAATGAGGTAGCATTATTGCAACTCCAAAGTTTAAGAAGTACATCTGTAGCCTCCCAGCAGCTAAATTTGGCTGCAGGAATGTGATTCCTAAGCTGGCTCTGCAGTCACAAGTGTGGTAATTTCCCCTTTTCTTGTATGTTAAATCAGCATTTTTTTTTTTTTTACCATAACACTCCATTTCCTGGACTTATATGATTGATACTGAAATTGCTTTTCTGTTCAATTAAAGAAATAACTTTTAAATAAAAATGGTAGCAAGAACAAAATGAGATACCTGTATCAGTCTTTACTGGTTAATTACGGGAAATTTCTGAGCTGCCCTCAATGTTTAAAATCCTGCGAATATAGGAAACTCTATTTCAGCATATATTTTGCCCTAACTGCAGATTAAAAATAATTAAATATTTTTCAATTATATATTGAATTTCAACTCTTTGATTCTTAAATCAAATTTCATACTTAGTTTTCCTACACAAGTATGAAACGTTGTGTTTTTGGTGAGTTAAAAATTAAATAAGCATTCATCTAAAATGCTATTTTACCACACAAACCAAACAAAAAAAATACATTTTCCTTCAGATTTTCCTGTGCAAAAGTCTTTTAACCTGTATTTTGCAGAAAAAATTAAATAACTCTAATAAAGTTCTTAACAAGTTCTTCTATTAGTACCTATGATTCAAGTCTAGACATCAGACGTTTAATGCTGTAAAACACACAAAATGCGAAAATCACACTTAACAAGGAGTTGATATGATTTAATCATGTATTGACTAATAATGAATCAGTGTTTGTGCTGCCTAGGCTGTGTGAGAGCTGCAAGTTCTTAAAAATGAAAATGAAGCTGCACACAGAGTAGCCACAAAATGGAGCAAAACCAGATGTGCTAACAAAAGGAGCGATGCTGATCTCTCACAAAACCCCATCCTCAGAGGACAGTGAGCAGCAGTGGCAGTTTGCAAGCTGGCATTGCCATGTCTGTGTCCTGTCAGAGAGCAAGAGAGAGCCTAGCAGTGGCGTAATCAGTTTAGTATTCCCCTTGGGTTGTTATAAACAAAATCAATATGTACTAATGACTGCAGCAATAAATTTCACCATGCTTCATATGGTAACGGTCTGCACTTACCCAGTTGTTGGTTTGACAGAGAGCAATAGAGTTTACCCTTTTAAAGTTGTAAATTACTATAAAAATGCTGAGCCTCATGATAAAATACATTCATGGATGATTTTAAGCTTGGGAAATATTGGTAATACTTTCACTAAGCATACTATTAAAATAAATAAATAGTATTTATTGCTTGGTTTCCCAGCTGCAGCTGGGTGAAGAAACATGGCATGCATGTTTATCATGCTACTTGTGGTTTCATAGTGTTTATCTAAAATTGATTCTCAAAGAAGCTATCCGAGAAGCTTATTTTTTCACATATTTGTCAAAGAAAGAAATCGTCCCCCATAACAGATTTCTAGCAAGTAAAATCTTGATTTTTTTTAAAGTGCTGTTTAGTTTAGGAGCCACTTTTCTATTTAGACATTTCTTTTTGTTTGTTGGGGGTTTTTTTTTTGGTTTTTTTTTTTTTTTTTTGCTGGCAAATAAACACTTGGAGGTTGGATTAAATGTTCCAGCTCCAAATAAAACATTGGAGAATTTTTGCTCATATTATATTCCAAGCTTCAACACTCAATGCTTTCTTCTGAATACAAATAGAACACTGAAATTATAGGAGTCTCCCGCTATGTAGAAATACAGGGGTTTTTTCCTACATGTCTGCTACCATATCTTTTTCTCTTTTAAAATTTGGAGCTTGGAAGGTGATGGAATTTCCAGATACTTTGAGTGATACGCTTATGATTAAATCTGTCCACCTGAGATTAACCCCACAGTGTCAATTTTGCATGGCCCTTAACTGTGTCGCATTCACCTTTGCAAACTGCACTGAATGTGCGCTCTGTTGGCCCTTGAAAGAAACATTTAAGCCACAGGTCTCTATAATGCCTTCAGGAAGGACCTAGATGAAGTGCAGGAGAAACAAAAGATAATTGCTCTTTTTCAATATTTAAGGTAAGTTTTGTAATTCTGTTGCATTTGTATATCCAGGTATGACTCTCTGAGCTATCTGATGCTACCTGAGCCATTCTCAGGGAGGGGCAGATCCATCTGAGTGACCCTCTTCAAGAAGCTCAGCTTCTGCATTAGTTTTGGAAGTTTTCCTAAAACTCAGCCATTGCACTCCTAACACAACTCAAGAGAGTTTTCTGTATTAGGAATAATCCAGGATTCCCATGCCTGAGAGCAAATGACATCCACTCCCAAGTCTGCTTCTCCACAGTGATTTCTCACTGATCTGGAAATAAAGCAAGCTGCCAGAAGCCACAGTCTAAGCGTGTGTTATAGTTGAGAATAAATCAAACCTGCCATAGTATTGGCAAAGATCAAACCTGCCCTGCTGACTTAAATTCTGTGCAGTATGGTAGCACAGCATTTGGCCAAAGAAGGCAAAAACAAGTGCAGATTAATTCTTTGGCAGTTACATCCCTGTGCAAGGAAGAAAGGAAGTCCAGGCTTGCTGCTGTGCTTCACAGCCAGCTGCTGCCTGAGTTTGGCTCCACAAAGCCAGACCTGTGCTACCGAAATACAGCAGGTTTGCTGTTGTAGAGGGATCCTTTCTGCATTTCCACATCCGGTAAATGGACTGCTACTGCAGTGCCACTGTCCCACACTGTGAGGACCTCTATGGTGCTCAGCAGTGAACCTTTTGGATTTGAGTCCATCCGTCCTGGACAAGAGCAGTTGTGAGGTTGCAGCAAAGCAAAGCTAGCAGCATCACATTTTACAGGGCTACTCATTGCAAACACTGCTGAAGGCCAGCATCTGCTCTCAGTTTTTTCAAGTTAAGCTCACTGGTATAGAGAAGACAAAACACGTAGACACAAAAATGGAAGCCTATTTTGTCTTATGGTCTCATTGTCCTGACTCTGAAATAATTAATAACTTGGGTGATGTACTATGCTCCAGCATCCCAGAAGAAGGGCAGTTCATCAGTACCACTCATTTCACCCTCCTCCTCCTCCTTATTTCTTTTCGGTGCTCTACACACAGTATCGCTTGAGAGACGCTGCTACCCCTGGCCTATTTCCAGTACTAGATAGTGGCATTTCTAGGAAGTCAGTGGGGTTTTCCCCAAATACATACGCTGGTGCATTAGGCAGAAGGTGCCCTATCAAATAGCAGATCTGCATTCTCCAGCATGATCTCAGTATTTTCCAATGAGAACAGGTTCCTGTGCCCACTTTTATTTTCTGAAAGGAACAATTACTGCGATTGAAAGAGTTGCATCTGTGTAGGGAGGAAATAAACACATCAAAAGCACTGCTGTCCTGACAAGAAACATTACAGTGGCCCTACACCATACACTTAATGGAAAATCTCTCCAGTGCTGCAAATCCTGAGCTTGGTAGATAGAAAGGGTGCAATGGATGCAACTCTTTAAACATTCTAGGTTCTGCTCTGAGCCTTTCCCCCTGTCTGGGGCTGCACTGCAGTGAGATGCTTTGTTCTTTGGACTGGTCAGGGGGGACCAGGACAAAAAAAGCTCTGGGAGTGCCTGTCCTTGCCATAGCTTACCCTGCCAGCCCTTCCTGGGAACATGAGCTCAGCCTCAAATGAGCCTCAGGGAGGCAAATGAGCAGCATGAATGCAGTTGCCTACTCCTTAGAGAGCAAAGCCTACTTCCCAAAATATGTTCCCTGCTTCCATCACTGTACACCTGAGCCCCTATGGGCAAACGATCCTAAAGTTGATATTAAAAAGCTCTTTGAGGTAGAGCTGCAGGTCTGTCATTGCTTTTTTGCGGGATGGGGGCATCCTCCATGCTGTGATTTACACTGCACGATGTGCTGACATCTCAGCACCACCCTTGAGCTGGGCTTTGCTTTTACACATGCAAATGAATCACATGTAGCAGGACGGTGACTTTTTACAGGCAAGCTGTTAATTTTCTATGTGAGCCAAGGCTCAGGCATGTGTAAGGAGTCAAATATTGCTCAGTATGGTGGCAGAGAAGCACCCCTTGCCAGATCTCTGTGTCAGACTGGTGCAGTCAGGGTGCTTGGGCAGGGCATAAAGCTCCTCACCTTCTGCTGGTCTCTAGCTGAAAGATTTCCTAAGCCACAGGTAGCACCTCTGTCTTTCCTAATTTAAGAAAGATTTTTCTTTCATTAATTTCTCAAATTCACAGAGAGGTTTTGGCATTTGTAGTATCCCATGGCTCAGCCTCACAGTTCAACCATACATTTTGTGAAGTCTTTTTCGGTCTGCTGTTGAGCTTAATTTTTTTTTTATTTCATTTTATAGCCTTGAGTTTTTGCATCAGAAACAATGAGCAGTCATTCCCTACATCCTTCTCCATGCTGTTTGTGACTGTTATAGACCTCTACCATATTGTATTTTCCAGGCTGGAGTCCTATTTTTTTTAAGTCCCTCTCTACATAAAAGCCATTTCACTCCTTTAACTATGTTTGCTTCCCTTCTTTATACCTGGTCCAGATCTACCATAATTTTTTGGCAAGCGAGGTGAGCTCTGCTTGCAGTATTCAAGGTACCATGGATTTGTATCATAATACCAGGATGTCTCCTGTTTCATTCTCTGGCACTGTCAAACTGGGAGGACTGTGGGATTAAATAAAATGGTGCTGCAGGGTGTTAATGAGTTGGCTCCATTCCCAGGCTGTTACTCTCAGTGTCCTCTGCTGCAAGGTATGTTTTCCTGTAACAGAGTCCAGCTATTTTGGACTACCCAGCCATGGGGCAAACCTGCTCAGGAGCCCAGCAGATTTCTTGGCATCATGTTTTGGAATCAGCAAAAAAACATTCCTCTACTTTTCCCATGTAAAATTAGGACGAGCAGTGGTTTCCTACTATACCAGTGAATTGAAGAGAGAAAAGAGCTACTGTGAATGCATAACACAGAAACATGATCTGTCCTGCCACTTTCTGTCTGTCCCTGCTGTAAGGGCCTGAACAGTGTTTCCCTTGGAGGCAGAGAGCAACTTGCATCTGCGTGCTTGTCCCCTGCCTCCCAAACTCACCACCCTGCAGCCACATCAACTCAAAGGGAAATTGCCACCTTCCACCCTGCTTCTTCAGCTAAAAATGTCCTTTGCAGGTCCAGTGTCAGCCCTACTATACTTCATGCTGCAGAGCAACACTGGGAAGGGACAGGATCAGACAGGACATTACATTTCTAGTTTGTCAGCTGTCTCAAGGCTGTCTACAAAAATTAGTGTAACATTATAACTTGTCTGTATATCTGTATAGCATTACATCCTACAAAGCAATAAATTGCATTTGCGTTAGGATACGAAGATGCTATCAATGTCTATGTTAATTTTCCATGGTTTATTGAGAAAATCATAACAATGCACGCTATTTATGCACGATGTATGCAGAGATTTATCTCCCTAGTTGTGTATTGAATTAGAACGGTGACATTAGAGATATAGATTAATGTATTAGCATTTCTACTGTAGCTTACAGTCAGGATTATATCACAAAAGGAACTAGTTTTGTGATCTCTTCAAAGATCCATTTTCAGGGCTGTCCTTCACCAGCTCATTGCCAATCACAGTCACCAAGACAGATTCATCTTTGTGTCACTTTTCTTCTTGTTACGCTCCTTGCTATAAACGATGGGACACTGGCAATTTGAATGCTTAACAGGGTCTGGGAAAGTAGCTTGTTCTACTGCTTTAATCCTTATTTTTGGGAGTTACTCAGCCAATAGTCCATGTTCCTTCCATATTTGTTGCAATAATCCTGATGGCAACATCGTAGGACATTGCAAAGACCACATTCTCCCACTATGACTGTCATTCACTGAATACATACGACAGAACAAAACCCCTGTTTGCTGAACAGAGACTTGAGTAATTGGCCTCTTATATTTGAATACTTACGTTACCTGTGATCTCAATAAAGAAATTCAACTTTTTTTGAAGAGCTGTGTTGTGAAACGACATCAAGAGGAACTTACCCTGTATGCCTTTTGGACTAGTTGTAAGATAGGCTGCAATGTAAACACTTCAAGGCTGCTTCTAGGATGTTTTGTTGCTAGAAATCCAGATGTTTCCCACAGTGTTGATCCTGACACAGTTTTGCAGTTTTGATGTTGGGAGTAAGGTATTGACAAAGTGCTTTGGAGTGTGCTGCGTGAGCCCTGCTTCTACACTGAGCTTTCAGTTTTCACACCATAACCTAGGACTGCAAGTGAAATTCAGTTCTTTGACAAGAAATAGTGAAAGAAATCCACATGTGCTGTCCCTTTCTGGTGTTCCCTCAGAGAATAGATAGCATCCTCCAAAAATTAGTCTGAGATCAGGGAAATCTCTACAGCCACTATTTGGTTACCACATGGGTAAAAAATTTTCTTTACTCTTCTTTCAAGACAAACTCAAATTGCTCATTTTCATCACTGAAGTTCCAGTCCTCAGAAAACTGGCTTTTTTTAGTACCAGCTGAACTCTGAAAGTTCCCTTCTCCTTTCCTCTACACTCTCCCTGGGGAGACCTGAGCATGTCTGGTGGCCTGAACTGAGAGCCAGAAAAATCTCCTAGGCTTTTCTGCATTTTTCTGTCATTTTCTGGACACCTAAGCTGTCCAGAATATAAAGATATTGAGGCAATGACTGTCCTTTTTAATGTTTACCCACTGCTGATAACAGTGATGCCCAGCTGCTGCCCACTGAGCCACCCCAGCAAAACTGTTATGAATTTAAATGAGATTACTTCTTTCTCCGTTTTGCTTTTTTTTTTTTTCTCTTCACACAATGAAATACTGCCAGTGTGAAAGGATCTGATAGAAGCAGGATATGAATGATTTGACTTCAAAGCTCTGTGGCATTTTTTGGATTCTGTAACTTCAATGCAATTTTGAATGTTTAAAATAAAAGAGAAATGAGTGAGTATCTTAGATATCACCAGGATTTTTCTTTCCTCTATCTATATTCCAACCAAATCCAATTAAACCAGACTAATCGTATGGAAAATGTCAGAATATCTTCTTCAAAATAGAAATATCTATTAAGAAAATGTTCTTGATCATCTCATATATTCTGTCCTAAATCACTTAATATTCCAGCAATGTTTCCATCATAAAAACATTTGCTTTCAGTGAAATTCTATAGAAACATGAAAAATTCCCAAGTAATTAGCAAATATTATCGTGTGTGATGAAAAGATTAGTATGTGCCTTAGATTTAAAGACAGTTGAGCCCATTGGGTTTTTTTAAGGAAAAGATGATGGCTTAAAAATGTTAATCCTCATTTGACATTCCTGAGATGCAAATGTACACGTACAGACCATTCATGTGTGGGTGGGCTGACCCTGGCTGGATTTCAGGTGCCCAATAAATCTACTCTGTCACTCCCCTCATCAGCTGGACAGGGGGCAATGGGCAAAACAGGCTCAATGTGGGGGAAATTAGGTAAATTTATTACAATAAAATCAAAGTAGGATGAAGAGAAATAAAAACTAAATATTAAGTTAAATCTTAAAACACCCTCCCCCCACCTCTCTCTTCTTCCTGGGCTCAACTTCATTCCTGATTTTCTCTACCTCCTCCCTGCAATGGTGCAGGGGGACAGGAATAAGGCTGCAGACATGCTGTCACTATCACTCCTTCCTCCTCAGTGGGAGGACTCCTCACACTTTTCCCCTGCTCCATCGTGGGGTCCCTCCCATGAGTGGCAGTCCTTCACCAGCTTCTCCAACATAAGTCCTTCCCACGGGCTGCAGTTCTTCATGAACTGCTCCAGCATGGGTGCCTTCCATGGGGTACAGTCCTTCAGGAACAGGCTGCTCCGGAGTGGGTCCCCTGGGGCATCACATATTCGGACATCAAACCTCCTCCAGCATGAACTTGTCTCTTCACAGGGCCACAGGTCCTGCCAGAAGCCTGCTCCAGTGTGGGCTTCCCACAAGTTCACAGCCTCCTTGGGACATCTGCCTGTTCCACTGTGGGGTCCTCAGGATCCTGCAAGTGGATCTGCTCCCCTGTGGACTTCCATGGACTGAAGGGGGACAGCCGGACTCATCATGGTCTTTACCACAGGCTGCAGGGGAATCTCTGCTCTGACACCTGGAGCTTCCCCTGTTTCTGGACCGACCTTGGACATCTTCAGGGCTGTTTCTCTTGCATATTCTCACTTCTCTCTCTCGCTGCAAACTCTGTTGTTAAGTTCACTTTTTCTCCCTCTAAAACACATTATCTCATTACTGATGGGTGGAGCCACTAATGGGCTTGGTTCTGGTCAGTGGCAGGTCCATCTTGGAGCTCACTGGTATTGGCTCTGTTGGACGTGGGGGAAGCTGCTTCTGATAGACGCTACTGCTGCAGCTCCCCCACTACCAAAACCTAACTGCAAAAGCCCAATACCATGTGTCTTTATAATTTCAGCATCTGTCATTTCTAAAACAGCCTTTTTAAAGAAAGTCAACAAATATTCTCCTAACAACTTGCAATTTCCTGGAATTCTTCAATCTTTCAGAGATGCCATTCTCATTTCCATAGGAATGCAGTTTAGAGGTTGCAAAATAACAACACATAGGGCAAGTTGTGTGTGCATTCATGCTAGCTCTTGTTTCTGGGTCTTGATGAAGCCATCACTGCACCACTGACTGCATCTGCTCCAACAAATACCCAGCCTTCTCACTGGTGAGGCTGTTTGGGTGTGTTCAGGTATTCCTGTTTGTTCAGCCAAGTGATATATTCTTGCTGCTTTCACAGGGGTAAGCTGGACCTGAAGGATGTAAAAATAGCTGAAAGTGCTGTTTTGTACAGTTTTGGGCTCTGTGTCCCTGAGCTCCCTGAGCTTTGTGTCCTTGCAGTGCCCCACAGAGGTTTTTGGAGGGGCTTGGAGCTCACCTGCATTGCTCAACTGCTGTTATTGAGAAGTGGCAGGGAATGGGTACCAGCAGCACCTGAAGAGATAGAGGAAAGGAAATTAAGAGTTCAGAGGGCTTTTTGCAGATACTGGACCTCAGTGAGGAAGAGTACACAACACTGCAGTAACTTTGGCAATGCTGTGAGGTGTTATTTATCATAGCGTTCAACATTGCAGGAGACTCCAAACTGAGAACAGGTTTCCTGTGGTCCTGTGATTTGCAGTTTGTGCTTTCTGCCAGAAGCTGATTCTTTGGAAAAGTTAGAGATTAAAATTATTCAACCCTTTCTAGGAACATGGCTAAGGAAAAAAGGAAATTTATTTTCCTCCCATTTCTTGAACCCAAACACCTAATGTAAATTTTCACTAAAAAGAGATTAAATCAGAGAAAAACTCTGTCATCTACCTGCCTGTCATTTCATCTCTCTTTGGCAAGATGAGATGGCCTTAAGGTAAGAGTTTCTTGTAGTTATTACCAGGGGTTTTTTTTCCCATTATGCAGTGCCAGTCTCTGTGTAACAGAGTTTGGGGCTCAGGGCCTGCATGAAAGTTGCTGAAAATGAGCAACTGGCAGTGTGAAAGGGCACTTCTGCGTTAAATATCCTTGGTACAGCAAGAAGCAGTGGGCAGCAATGTGTGTCCAAAGTGTGGCAGCTTAGTGTAAGCCACGTTCTTCTCCCCATATATCAGTACTGTCGGACTATATCACACCTCTTCACCATCATTTGACATCACTCTCGCTCATCGCCAAACTCTGCCGTGTATTTCTGAGCACAGAGTGACTATTCAGGTGCTTTCTGCAGCCTCGGTAAGCAGTGAAGCTGCGGTTGGCAATACATGCGAAGCCACACACCTCCACCCAAACCAAGCCTAGTACACTGCAACTGCAACAGTTATCAGGCTTCTTTAGAGGTTAGTTCATGGCTTTGCAGGACTGTTTCTTCTGTTGTTTACCTGTAATCACATAACTTGCAAAGGAGATGACTACGGCTGACCTGCGAGCTTGAATGTTCTGGAGGTGGTGAGACTGTGTCCTGCCATCTGATGATAACGCTGAGTGACAGCCTGGGACAGCACAAGCACCCTGCCCAAGCTGCACCCTTCATGTAGTCAAATGAGATGATGTCTGTAAACCAAGCAGCACATGTTGATGATCTTTTTTTTTAACACCATGCTTTGTCTCCTTGCCTTGAAAAATACATGGCTCTGTTCCCATGTGCCTCAAAGTGTTCAAACATGATCAAGACATTCTTTTGGAAGACCTTGCATCTCCACAAATTACAGCTGGTTTCATCACTTATCTCTTTTGGCTAAATTTTTCAGATATTTCAAAGGTACATGCTTGAGTAGAGTTCGTTTGCAATTTAAGTGGTACTTATTTAAATATAATCAGACTCATGTGGATTTATTTAGGGTGTACAAAATAGTGATGAAGCCAACACGTCAAGTGGCTCATTCCAGACATCCCAGACAGTTGGTGTTCCTGGTTGAGGGTTTATCTCATCTGTGTTTGTTCAAGATAGTGTTTTATTTCCTTTATGTCAGAGATATTTGCTGACCAAAAAAATGCTGACTAATCTTTGTCTTTATTTTTCCTCATGCTCCAGGAGTCTCCTGATTCAATATTAATGGGATTTTGAGTTTAGCTGAGGAGAGGAAGGGAAAATTATGGGTTGATTTAAACATGCATTGGATAGTGCTTGTAGAACAAGCTTTAATTTCTCATGTTAACTCATGATTTTTGGATGTTTGAGTCAGCACATGGATAGAAGCCTGATCCTTATCACAGTTACCCCTAAACCTGGGCCCTCTGAGTTGGCATTCATATTTGAAAATGCTAAAATTCTTAATTGCTTTATTAATTAGGGACTTGCTTCTGAAATTGGGTGTTAACCAGTAGTGACAATTTTTGTTACTTTGAGCAGGTGGGACATGCTGCAAATGATGCTTGCAGACTGAGAACCCTGGAAATGCTTGTGAATAGGCTTACTCTAATACAATTTACCGAGAAATCTTTTGGGGTTTTGTCTATCCAGAACTAGATTGATCTCCTTTAAAGTTTATATCTTTATTTACATCTCTTCAGGCAACAAATGCTTACCTGCAATGCCACATAGTCTAAGGGAGTGAGCATGAGTCTTTCACGGCAAGGAAACAAAGCAAATTGATTGACTCTGCGAGCTCTCCATGTGATCTTCTGAATGGGATGTTGTTGTCTGTTTGAACCTTTGGATGGTGTAAGAGCATAAAAACCTCAGGCTCAGAGTTTATTTAGGATGGGTTTCTGATACAGGCATAAACAACCTGCAGATCAGACAAGTTAAACATGTATTCCTGAAGAGACTTATTGATGAGTCCAAATAATGTTGAGCTCTTGTGTGACATGTGCACAAGGTGTGTGATTAAATCTAAAGACAAGGCTGGTAAAGCTTAGATCTAAAGTGATGTAACTATAAGAGCATTTAGAGGACTCTGCAAAATTCTCCTGCTTGGCAGCTGCAAGATAGATGGAGAGTTTACCATGCTTAAGGGACCTATGAGCATAATGTTTATTTTTTGAGGTTTCAGCAGTGCCTGATGCTCATCAGCAGGAAAACCTCATTGTTAAAATGAGGAAACTGTTCGAGGCTACTGGTTCTGACCTTTTGAGTTGGCATGAATAAAAGCCAGGTTAATGAAATGTGTTGCTCCACTAGCAAGTCAGGAAAAAAACAAACCTCGTCTGCTGCTTGGAAAAACAATAAATGCCACAGAGATTTATGCAGAGCTCTGCTGTAATTCCAAAGTCATGTGAGCCATCTCTACATAAAATACTGAATTTCTGTGGGGAAAAGAAGTGACCACTTGGATCTACTGAAGTGTACAACCCCTGATGACTGATTTACCTGCTTAGAGACACGATCCATTTAGTGTTCTTCCCCTTATCACTTGCTGGCTTCAAAGCCACGATCCTGAAGTGCAATCAGGAAAACTGCATTTGACATGGCTTGCTGAAGAATGGCATAAATCCTCCAGTACCAAACACATACAGTGTTAGGCTGGCCACTAGTCATCCAGCCACAGAGAAGCACCCAGAAAAGCTGGCTGTTAATGAAAACACCTTGGAGCTGGCACTGAACCAATAAGATTCTTGGATCCCTGTTTTTGTTTCCTGGGATCATGCCAGTGTTTGTACTTTAACAATCCGAATTCTTGCAAGCATGGTTTTAACCTCAAAATATTAGTGTAAAGTGGGTATAAAATTGGCTAGGGGCTTCAATGTCAGAGCTCAATACTGTCTGTTGTTAAGAATGATTGTTATCTGTTGGATTACATTCTCTGTGGTAGTGCTGAGGTGTTGGCTCTGCAGCCGTTCAAGCAGGTGGATGTGGCTCTAAAAGGCAGTGGGAGTTGCCTCCCTCAGAGCTCACAGCCCGTGTCAGTGAGGCAGCAGTGTGTGCTTTGCAACCCGTGTGCCTCAGCCGTGTTGTGCCAGCTGTTGCAAACTATGGTCAGCGAGCCATTTCTCACCAATGGGCAAGCCAAGGTCTTTGCTGTTGTTGCAAGCATCTCTGTGCCAGCGACCAGAACCTGGGGTCTTAGGGTCTGGGGATTTGGAGGAGGTTTTGTTGCTACGATAACTCTTTGCTCTTCCTGTTGCTTGGAGGAATAAAATCCCCCTGGAGGAGCTAATACTTCCACCAGGGAGCAGGGCAGCTGGAGTGCAACACCGGCTGTCTTTAAGGCGATGCAGTGGGCTCCTGGTCTTTGTGCACAGCGAGAACTCCCAGTGCTTTAGGACTGGATGGTTTCTGGATGGGATCTGGAATTGAAGAGATCCTCCTTGTCAGGCTCTCCAGCCCAGAAACTAAAACTGGCTTTGCAGTGAATAAACTGCCACCTACATAGGATGGAAGGAAAATTACAGTCAAATGCTTCTTTCCTTGTGCCTCCCACTTCCCTGCTAAACACAGGGAACAGAAATGCTGTGGCAAGACCTATTTTATAAGCAAATTTGACTGTTTTCTAACCTCAATTTCCCTGAAGTAAAGTAAAACACATTTCTTTGGCTCAGTTCAGTCTAAAGTAGGCATCTAATGCTGATAGAGTTGCCCTGGGGCATTATTCCTGGCCTCCATCTGCTGTCCAGAAAAGTTCTCCCATAGCTCCTTTGTTGCTTCTATTGTGCCTACATGAAAGTCTTGGCTCTGCTACAGCATCTTGAATGACGCTGGGTGCCCAGGCAGTGGCACTGAATCTAACACCCTGTCTCCCTCCAGCCTCAGCTGCTTGGAAGGATTGTGACAAGGAATAAAAGCCTGTAGATAAAATTTCATAGTGGATGACTTCTCAGTGCCATTAGTGAGACTGAAAAAATCAGACTTTGTAATACAAAGCAACCTTCCACCTGAACTGCAGGACAGCTACTCTAGCTCTACAATATGTTATTTAAAGCCTGTTTTATAATAGAATTTGGTATTGCAGTATGTATAACTTATAATATATTAAAATCCATTTCATAATATATTTTAATCTCTGATGATGAATAGCTGGGACAGTTTTGCAGGTTCTGCAATATCACTATGGCAACATCCTTTGAAAAAGAAAAGTAGGACAATTGAGAGATACCAAGGACTGGTCAAGGAAAGAATAATGACACTTGTCAATTTGCATTCTTTCCTATAGTTTATTTTCTTCTTGGAAATGGCATCTATTCTAGTATTTTTTGCATGTGTTTTCAAGAAATCACGGTGTAACTGAAATGTTGCATGTCCTTTAACCTTTGAGGGCTCAACTTTGAAAAGATTTGTTTTCCATTGCAGTGCTAAATGACTTAGCCTGTCTATGAAGATAAGCAGGACTCTGCAGCTATTGGGGGACCGGAAATATATCTTCCATCAGATTTTCAATGTTTCTCAAAAGTCAAAATAGTGTTTTATGAGTCCAACCTAACGTTTAATTTAGAAAAGTGGGACTTGTCTGCCATAGTAAGTGGTTGACTGTTTTTAAAAATTGGGATGCTTGCTTTGAAGGCCTACATTTTCACTAAACCTCTAAATGGCAACTATTCTTTTCCTGAGAAGTAGTAAGCAAAGTATGTTCATCACTCATTAGCAAAGAAAGAATAAATCTCATTTCACCTACCTTTGAAAGTGGAGATAGTGCAACTCCAAAAATGTCACTGCAGTACCTCAAGTGATAGGGATCAAAAAGCCTGAAGATCTGTGGATCAACATTTATTTATCAGGTGACACATGCTTCATCAATGGAAGACTCTGATTTTTGTCGTTTACCCCGAATCAGGCAGTGTCTTCCTGAAGAGCAGAATTTTTATAGTCATCGGTCTGAGGACCAAATAGCAAGAGTGCACCAGGTAGTGTTTTGAGATAGGTTTGTATTCCTGGGTGTTATTCCCAGCCTCACACTTTCAAGGGTGGGAAACATACTTCCTGAGGATAAAAGTTCATCGCTGTAATGGTTTGCTTTCCGATTTATATTGCCCAGCCACTCAGGGGCTCTTCTATCAAATACAGAAGAGCTTCAGGAATGAGTTCCTGGTTCACAGAGAAGACAGTGCTGGAAACATAGCTCTGTAGGAGCTCCCTTGCCCTCCGTGCTTCCTACTTGCTTTTCTTACATATATCAGGCATCTGCTATTTCAATCAATTCAACAAATAATTCTTCTCTCTCTCCATTCTTTGTGATCCTCAGCACAACTGATTTTCTTCAGTCCCCCAAATCTTACTTTCCATCCTGGACTATCCCTTGGCATCACAGGTTTAAACCCTCCCTTGCCCTTCTCCACCTTTCACAGAGCAGACTCTGCTGGACTGTTCCTTCTCCCCTGTGAGCTAAAGCTTCTCCAGTGCTTTTCAGTATCCAGCCCTGTTTTGGTTGGTGACAGGTCATGCAAACCAAAAGCAGGTATTTGCTAGCCAGAGGTATGATAGCTGATATGAGGCTGAAAGTAAGAATACACCTAAAATGTCTGGGGACATCCAGACATTCATTTTTTCCCCTGTTTATCCCAAAGCAGAATACAGATGTTGACCTTTATCTTACTAATCCACCTGCTTACTCAGGCTTTTGCTTGAGGGGTGACAGCAAATGAATTTCTGCCTACAGGGCAAATTCCAGGATGTATCCATTACTGTGCCACTGACATTTGCCAGCTGATTCTTATGTTTTCAAAGTAATTTTGTTCGTGTGCCCAGGGAAATTAGCGGTGAACTGTTACCAGGGTTTAAAAAGCATTTCTGGAATAAAATTTCTTTTAACTCTTCCTGTTTAAGTCACTGCTTGCATAAAGCTACTGATTAGAGAAGAGCAGGAATCCTCATGAGAAACTGGAGCAGTGAACTCGATGAGTTTCTCTTCCGACTTTTTTATTTTCTCCAGTTATAGAAAACCTTTTGCCATGGGCACCTCATCCATGACATGGATCACAGTCTACAAATAATGTTAGGATTTAATTTTTCCAGCTACATTACTCTTGCAACATAGCTTGTAAATGTGCAGCTTAAATCCCATAACTGAATTTGTAAAGAGCAAAGAGGCACATTTAGTCATTTTCCAGTGAAGGAAAAACTACAATGCTGTGAGTGGTGGTTTAAATGTCCTGCTTTACATTGGGTCTGGTGCTCACACTGCAGCTCTGGGCTGTTATTTGGAAGAAAATACAATTTATACAAATTATGAAAGTGTATGCAAATGGACACAATGAGTCTCTTAGCAAACAAGATGATCGGGTAGGAATCTTTCCAGTTTGGATGGTAGAGTGTTGGGGCTGATGGGATTTCTTGAATGGGTTTCCTCTCTTCTAACACATATCGCATTTGAGAATTAAAACCAGATGAGAGCACCATCACATAAACGTATTTTCTTGTTCTTTGTGGAAGATGAGTACTTTCTTATTCCAGAATCATTGAACCCATTCATAACTGAAACCTTTAAAGTTTATGAACTGTGAAATTAGGTGACTAATAGACAGGTGAATCATTAGGCAGAATGCCAAAAAAGCTTCATTCAGAGACCTCCTTGTTACCATTTCTTACATCTCCCTGTAGACAAACACATTGACTTAAGCACAGACTTAGAAAAATAGCATCAAAAACTGTAAATGGCACTGAGGCCCCACCTAATTGCAGTGGAATGGGATTTTTCCCAGGACATGGTGAATACCTACTGTATCTGTCCATTTATTTTCTCAAGGTGTCATGCCTTGTGCCGCATGGAGGGCCATCCACAGTCACGTAGTCTTCTTCCTTTTCTTTCTTCTTTCTTCTTTCTTCTTTCTTCTTTCTTCTTTCTTCTTTCTTCTTTCTTCTTTCTTCTTTTTTCTTTCTTCTTTCTTCTTTCTTCTTTCTTCTTTCTTTCTTCTTCTTCTTCTTTCCTCTTTCTTCTTTCTTTTCTTCTTTCCTCTTTCTTCTTTTTTCTTTCTTCTTCTTCTTCTTTCTCCTTTCCCCTTTCTTCTTTTTTCTTTCTTCTTCTTTCTTATTTTTTTGCCTTTTTTTCTTTCCTCTTCTTCTTCTTCTTCTCCTCCTCCTTCTTCTTCTTCTTCTTCTTTTTCTTCTTCTTCTTCTTCTTCATCTTCTTCTCCTCCTCCTCCTTCTTCCTTCTTTTTAATATATGTGGGAGAACACCTTTGCAGCCTCTGTATCTGCTGGAGATACTTTTTTGCTAACTCACACTGTGTCCCATGCAGAGGTCAAAACAAGCAGGGAGCTAGGAGCAGATTTTTTTCAGGTCCCCCCTGCCACAGGGATATTCTGATAATAAAATCCTCCCAGCTGTTTGGAAAGGCTTCAGCATTCCCTTTCAAGAAGAAAAGTCTGACACAGTCCCAGGGACAAAACAAAACTCAAACCAACCCAATCAATAGCACTTCATTTGCTTACTGGAATGAAAACTCCACAAGTGATTTAAGAGTGAAGAGTCAGGGGACTTTACACTGCAGTTTTGCACATGTCCTGGCTTTTAGATTTTGCACAGGATGTGAGTCAGGAGCATTGAAGTGGTTCTCATCTTTATCAGAACTCCCCTCCAACTTAGAGTTTCACCAGTTATTTATTGTTACATGTGGAATAGGAGCTGTTGCCAAGCTGTATATCTTAGTTAATTAAAAGGAACATCTGTTTCATATAATGCATTATATAAATGATATTTCCTTTGTATACCAGGCTGCATTATGTAATCTATTGGCTATTGACCTAAGTTCCTGTGTGCCTATCAGATAACCAACAAAGAGCATACTTTTTGACATCATGCATGTCCCCTCCAGGCAACATATAAAATAAATACTGTAAACTTAAAAGAAACAGGTGAGTCCAAAAGAGCAGAAGGGGGTCTATCTGTTCCAAGAGTACAAACTGAAGCATTAACATTGCAGACAGCGATTATAAAGCCCAGAGTTGACTCATAAGATCCTCAGGTGGCAATCTGTAGTCTGAGGGCAAAACTGTCTGTGATAGGCTTGTTTTCATTGCTTTATAGCAAGAGCAACTTCAATTCTTTGTAAATTTAGGGAAGATGGATGAAGATAGTGATGCTGGGGAGTGTCTAAATGCCCAATAGGAGTGAAATCAAAAAAGCACACTTGAACAGTGAACCCATAAATTAATTAATTTTTCTAGTTTCATGCAGGAAGAGCATTCTCATCAGACTTGACTTATTTTTTTGATCTTGTTCGCATAACAAATATTTTAGTACTTGTTTTGTTCTTTACAGAGCATAAATTTGATGTGAGACTTTGTAGGAAGAAAAGTTGGATCCACAGCCAATAATTCAGGAGAATTTTTGGCTGTTAACTTGCCTGTTCCTTGCTAGACAACTGATTGTGTCATTAGGTAGATGTTGGGGACAGGTGTGTTGGGTGCTTTCTGCTCTACTTTGGTATGTGGATGCATAGCTTGCAAGCTGAGAAAAGGGTGCTCTGCAGTGCTCTGGCACTTCAATACCTGACTCCTGTTGGTTATAAATGAAAATGGGGGTGGGTTTCACTGTGTTGATTCCTAATCCACCTTCATCATGTCCCTTCCCTGTCTTTTCTGTGTGCTTTGGCTGCCAAAATGGAAATGCGATAGAGCTGTTCATGGCTAGAGGCAGGGCCTCAAGCAAGCCAAGCTGACGTCATGAAAGCTTTAGGAATGAACAAGAGAGGTCAGGACCATGGAGGAGTTTATTTGCAAACCTCTCTGTCTAGATGGTTCATATAATTATTTTCTGTGCTTATCCTGCTTTACTCAACATGCAGCTGAGAAGAGCAGCCAAGCCATTTTAGACGACTTTGTTGCCTCAGGCATAGGAGTGCAGGATACGACCTCAGTAGGCTGTGCTGTGTTTGCTGTTCTGATGCTGGAAACAATCATCTTTGCTCTCAGAACAAAACATTTCCAACTGCCTGACTTTGGGGTTCCACTTTAATCCTACGTGCTAATGTGCTGGTTTACCGTATTAATGCAGATTAGCTGAAAATAACTTGGCACATCAGGATTTTCTGCTCTTCTTACGCTTTATAATCTCTTTGCTTTGGATGTTGTTTATTACGTACTGAGATAATAGGTTTAGTGCTTTTATGACCTCTGTAACATGTTTTTTTTTTTTTGTGATTCCACTCAGAACCACAATTGCTTAGGAAACCTTTCAGCAAGTAATCAGTCCAGCACAATTACCCTGGGCACACTGGCAGCCATATTGAGGACTCTCTTGGGTTGAGTCCCACTGCAGATCTACTGCAAATGAAATAGGCATTTGAGCTTATTAATTTTGGCTTACCAATTTCTTTCATTGCAGCTGCAACCAAACAGGAGCCTTCTTCAGCCCTCACCCTTGGGCTCCTTCTCAGGTACCTTGATAAGATGTTTGGGGGCTCACTAGGAGAGGCTGATAGAGACCCTTCTTGGCTGCCAAAGCATTTAAAACCACCTTAGAAGGGCTGTTAGAGGGATTCTACCAGAACAGAACAGATGGCTGGATGGCCTGTATTTATTTTGGTTGCTAGAAGACTAGTTCTCCTGCATCCATATGTGTTGATGTTGAGTACTGTGTACCTCAATAATCTCTCTAATCCTTTAGCCAGATGTCTGGTGGTACTGACGGGCCAGAGGTGTTAAACCTCAGATGTCCACATAGAGTCCTCTGCTTAAATGCTACGTCTTAACAGATTTCTGCGGCCTCTCTTTTGGCTGCCACCTGCACTCTTTCCAGCTCTTTGAGTCAGTTAATGCTGCTGTTTTACTACCGTCTTTGTTTTTCATCCTTCAACTCCCTCCTTTCCACATCTTCCCAAGGATGTTTCTCACAGCCTGCTTTCTTTTATTCTGCAGTTAAACAGCTACAGCTAGCAGTTTTGTTATTTTTTTGGCAGAATTTTGTCTACCCTACGTTTTGGGTGGCAGACACTCGGTGGGAGCACTGCTAGGCAGCTGGGGATGTGAGCAGTGCTGCTGTGCCCTGTGTTGTCCCTGGTAGTGGTTTAGGCCTCTTTTCCCTAAAGACGTGCTGCTTGTGCTGGCCTAGCTTGGAGAAATTCCCACAGCTCTCAGCAAAAGTGCTTTCAGAGGGGAAAGCTTGACATGTGTCTTTAATACAGAGCAGGAGCAAAGAGGAGGGAGTCAGCCTTACTAAGGGCAATTCATTCTGATGCTGACAGCAAGCCAATGTGCTCCTTGTCCTAACTTTCTCTTCTCTGAAGATGACTTTTGCAAATGGATGGAGATTGTCAAAGCCTATATCTTCAGATACTATGTCACCTTTAACACTGCAGTGAGAGGAGTCTCCACCATCTGTCCTTGCCGGGAAAATGACATTACCATTGCCTCTGTCCTCACAGAATTAAAATATGACATCAGAGGCAGCCTACATCCTCTCTCTGGTTTTTGCGCAAGGATTTTTTTCTCCCCTTTTTCAGCTTGCTCCTGTTTGGAAGATAATGAGGGCTACTCTCTTCCATGTGCTTTTTATCAGGAACAGTGCTCTTCAGCAGGCTCATTAAAATAATGGATGGCCTCAGATGATTAATTATCTCAGAAACTTTCTTGCTGTCCAGCAGCAGGCAAGCTTTCTGGCATAGGGTGTGGATAAGAGATTTAGTCTTGCAATGACAGTCCTTCTACATCATCCTTTAGGATATCAGGCAGAAAAATAGTAAGTTGATACCACCAAACCCCAGATGAATTATTTGCTTCATTTAGGTGTGTGGCATGATCAGTTTGACCATGGGGAGTGGATGGCTTTCGGACTGGGAGGACAACAATAATTCACTGGGTGCATGGGAGTAGCTGTGGAGTTTGCGAGGTACGTTGTAAACGTGCCTGAGAGGAGTAAAAAGATATCTCTCATGGAAGGCATCAGGATTGAGGGGAAAAGAACTTGGGCTCACCAAGTCCCTTAAGCTATGCTGTCAACGGAATGCATGTTCTGGTTAATCCATCTCTTCTGATGACAGGTTGCATATGGTGAACTGCTTGAAATGTGCTTCCTTTGTCCAGATTCTCATTCCTTAAAAGCTGGCTTTGAACTGTATTAGTAGTAGCAGAGGCTACTTCTGCTTTTGAAAAGATTTATAAAGCACAAGTCTGTGAAATACACGTGTTTTGCTTAAGGGAGTTCAGCTCTCCTCGTATAGTCTGGGTCAGAATTCAAGATAAATTTGGCGGTCCTGACAGCATCTGGCCGTCTGGGAGCTCAGGTCTCATTTAGACACAGATCAGATACTAGGAGCTGCAGGACTTTTCAGTCCTTTGGACTTGCCTGGTGTTAGTGCTACTGTTGAGCAGTTGCAAAAACTCAGCTATTTTGTTACCTTACTAAATGAGTATATTCAGTCAGGAACTATACAGTGTCCGGCACCCAGATAGATCATGTGATACCCAGTTTACTTAAAATGAGGACTTATTTTCAAATAGCCATTAGTGATAGAGAACCACAGCCAGATGGCACAGCAAGAGGTGTGTGAACCAGGTTCCTTGGGAAATCCTCTGCAGGATCTCAAAGGTGGTTTCAGGTACTTTCAGTACCTGAAATATCAGTACTTATCAGTACCAGATATTTCAGTACCTTGAAATATCCAAGTAGATGAGGTCCTCTGAACTTGTTTAGGGTGTATGAGCCAATGACACACAAGGTAAAGTCCATTTTGCTATGGACACTGAAGGAAAAAAAAAACTCCAAACCCCTGTAGGTCACAGCTCTTGAAAGTCAGTCCATTTTTTTGTATATGTGCAGGTGCCTTCTACATATCTTAGCAGAGGTGAGCCTCAGTATCTACCAGGCATCTGTATGTGCTGCTTTAATTCAAATAACAACAGGTGCCGGTTTATAGGTTGTATTGTAAGCATCTGAAATTACTCACATGGGTAGCATTAGAGATCAAAGCTGTAAGGAAGTGTATGTATGACCAGGGACTTAACGTTTGATGGGTGCTTATGAACTGTAAGGAACATCTGCTCTTAGTGGGTAGCAATTGCTTTTCTATATTGAATACTGAAGTGAGTTAGCACACCGTGGAATGGGTTTCCTTCATCCTTTCATCTCCATGGCATTTTTTCCTTTGTGTTCTGATTTCATACAGATTGAACGGTCACGATGAAAGAGCAGTAGGCAAATGCATACAGAAACAATTTAGTTTTGTATGGTGTCAGATGTTGTTATGAGAAATGAAGTTTTGCAGGTTTCTACTTAATATCATAACCAAAGAACTCTGTCATGCTAAGTCTGGGCGGCTGCATAAGGTCCTCTGTCAGAAATGTCATTTAGCTGTCCTCTCAGATAAACACGAGCTGCTTGATGTGCTGATGTGTCCTGAATGAAAAATTCAGATTTTTCAGAAATGAACCTCTAATGTTAATTTATTCTCAAGAATAGTAAGTTCATGGGCCTCATGTTTGCTAGGAATGTCTTTTAGATGTGACCCAAGAGTATAGGGTGTCTCTCAAAGTAAGTCCCCTTCTCTGCTACTTGGAGGGCCTAAAGCTGGAGATTATACCTTAAACTGAATTTTAAGAATAGCGAGATTTGCGTGCTTGTCTCATTGCAGCATTAGTGCTAATTCTGTATTGTTTGGTTAATGAGATTTGTATGCTGTGGTTGGGTTGCGGTAGGGGCTTTCAGCCATGCAAGTGTAGTGGAGAGAGTTTATTGTGTCCTTTTCTCCTCTTTGTCTTTCTGCAAAAATGACTGAAGGCAGGAAGGGATCTAGGTAGTTGCTGGAAGGATTTGGTGAGAAAGACCCAACTGTTCTTCCAGAAGAGAGGGTGTATGTGGAACTGAGTAAAGCAAGCAGAATGAAGCATTTAGCTTGACAACCGCATTTAGTTCCCACCCTGCATGGTCCCAAGTGCAAAGGTAAGAAACCACTGTTTTTTCAAGACACTGCTGACAGCTCTTTCCAGTAAAGGCTGGATTGACTTTTTACTGGCACCTTAGCATTTTTGATCAATAGATTCACAAACGGGAGGGAATTAATACTCTGCCAACTCTTTTTTTTAATACTTTATTTTGATCAATGTTTTTGTCTTATTAAAAAAAAAAAGAGTTGTATAAATGCTCAAGGATTAAAGTAACTTTAAACAGCCCAGCAGTTTGGATTTATGTCACTTCAGAACCAGTTTCCTTTGAGGAACACAAACACTGGATTAAAGCTTTACTCAAGACTGATAATTAAAAGGCTAAATCCCATATATAGCATTACAACTGTAATGATACTGGAAGAAGATTGCTCATTAGAGCCCACAGGGATTTCAATTATGGCTTTGGGGACTGATAGCCACCCATCTTGTCATGAATCCTATTAGGGCAGATATCAAACACACAGCATCGTGTTATAGTTCTCCACTATCGTGGTTTTACGCAGCCACCACCTTGCAGAGTGGAACTGTGGATGCACATTTTTCCCCTGCCAGACAAATGCTCATGAGGATGCACCTGCAATAGACCAAAAGACATCCCCATCTGCCACAGAGCCATTATTCCTGCCTGTAGATCAGGTTCATCATATGCATTTAGTGGAGGAAAACCATACCATGGCTCATAACAGCCCCTGGAGTGAGGTCAAATTACTCATTTCCCAGAACAGGCCACTAAGGAAAGCTAACTGCCAATGGGCTCTTGCTGGTGGCTAGGGCTTCAGAGGCAAGGAAAAGCTGGTTCTCTTCCATTTGCCAGCTTAAAGATCTTGGGAGTTCACTGGGTGTGATTTGTGCAGTTAGGTCTCCTGTGGTTTGCAGATATATAGTACCAGAGGCTCGTCCACTTCCAGGTTACAATATTCACATTAAAGCAACAGAAGCTTTAAGCATGTATTGTCCTTGCCTAGATATTGACAAAGGTCTACCAGCAGCCACTCTAATGTCACACAAGGTCCAGCGTTAGGGCACAAACAGAACTTGGCCCCAAGAACTGGGCCCAACCAGTATGTTTATTACACCTTTACCTATAGTGGCAAGGCACCTTTGCATAAAAGAAAAGAATTAAAAATCAGCAAAACAGAAAAAAAATATAAAAATTGCAAGCCCTGGATAAATGCCTTCCACCACTGCATCACTGTCCCTTCGAAAACAAGTAATTTTTACCTATTCCCTTCTGAGTGGACTCAGGCCCCAACCCTTCCTGCGTTCATCTCGCTGCAATAATTACAGCTATTCCCCATCTGCCTTCCTGGGCTAATTGTCAGATAAGGCCAGCTGACATCTCCCCAAAGGGCAACAGGCAGCCTTTGCCTAAACTCAATTTTATTTACTAGACATGGAAATAACTAGTTGCATAAAACACAGGACCATGTCATCTGCTGATGCAAAGCAATTTTTTTAAAAATCAAGATGTGTGTTTTGACCCGTGGTGTCGGTACTACACAAATCACCACAGTGTGTGAGTATGGATATTCTTAAATGGATTTTTCTGGTTTAAGTCTGGTTTTGTTAACTGCAGTGTTCAGAATTTTATGGTTTTGGTGTGTCTGTAGGTATTGAATTTTCAAGGCAGCTTGACCTCAGTGATTATACTTGACCATATTTTCAAAGAATTGAAATGATCTTTTTTTACAGCAAGTACAGTTACCTTACTGGAAAAGCTGATTTTGGTACAATAAAAATGATCATTTGAGAAAATTTCAGCAGTTTTCTTTTTTTTACATGTTGCTTAAAGCAATCAGACACCCAGGCATTTCTAGAAAAGCTGTAGTCCCTCTCAAGCAAGAGTTTATCTACATGAAAGCTGCTCTGCATCAACTTGAACTGATTCAAATTAGGGTGGCAGTCTGTGTCAGTATATCCGAAATATATCTGTTCATGTTTTTGGTGGCATGTGGATGCAGCTATCTGGGGCTATTGCTGCCTTTTGCTTTTTGTGTTTTTAACATGGCCAATCAGTGAGTTTGAAGTAAAAACTGAATATGGGCACTCTCAAACTCAGTTCTCAAATATAGAAATCCGTCATATTAAACAAAGGCCCAGTGCCCTTTCTGTTTCTGTGTTATTTATTGCTCCTTGTGCCCTCAATTCCATGAGATACTGAACGTATCTCATACACAAAATGATAGCCTTCTGTGAACTTATAGAAATGGAAACACATTGTGTAGCAAGCCACATTTCAACAGCAGGTGAAGAGAGACCTTAAGGAATGGCATTTTGTGACAGTTTTGAGTTATCCTTTTTGCAAATTTGATATTTTTATGGGGTAAATTGCTGAAATTTCAAAGTCATAATAATGATATAAAGAGTTTGAAATATTTGGAGCCGTCAAGACTGCTTTTGCCCTAAACAACTACAGCAGAAATCTCTAGTTATTGTGTCCAGCATCTGTTGTGCAAAGCAGACATTTTGGGCTCTATGTCTGTATTTCAGCATTCATGTTGAAGGACAGAAGAACTGCCTTTAGGCTTGGTCTGTCTTGCCCCCACTCAAGCAGTATGTATCAGTGGGAGCCCTGCATCCCACTTATCTCTGGAACATGGAAAGTGACTTTTCTGTGCTGGTCATCCCAGGTCTATAAAGGTCCTTGGGAACTTGCCATGTCAAATGACTGTAGGAAAAGGTCATGTTAGACTGACCAAATCATCTGACTCTCTTCATCTGGTCTTCCTTCTGTGTTTATCAGGTCATTTGAAGCCATCTACCTACTTAGTCGTCCCCATATTGACTGATTGCAATTAAGGATCATTAATATTGTAAGAGCCATACACTATGTGTGTAGCTCAGCTAATTACAAAAGACAAAACAGGTACCTTACAAAAGTCATGCACTTTGCAGGGAATAAGCCAGAAGGCCTCTGTTGAAGCTGTAATTTAAAGTCAAGCACTGGAAGCTGCAATAGCAAAGCACTTGTGTGGCTGTTGTGGGCACGATCTGCTGAATCACACCCAAAAAGGGCTTTTGTGTCAAAAGCATAAATTCTGCACAGCCAGATTTGACTATGATTTCCCTAAAATTTTTGGAAATATAGACGTTTCTGAAAATGTGAATACAGTTTTATGCTCCTTTTTCTACTCTCTAAGAATTAAGAAATACTGGAGCTCATTGAATCTGGTGGGACCTGCTGGACTCCACCTACTGCGTGCTCCTGTTGGACAGGTATCCTGAGCTAGATGGGCTGCTTTACTGCTCTCAGAGATGAAGAAACTCTGATCTGTCCCAAAGGTGGATGGCAGAAGTCACCACCATCCGTCTGGCTTCCAAGAAGCCAGCTCTGCCCTTCAGGCAGGAAGTCAAGGACTGAGGGAAGTGTTGACTGTTTGGTCTGTAATTAAAAGAAAGGTACTTACAAGAACCTATTCATATCCTTTATGATCTCCCCCAGGATCGTTTAACTGACTAATTTGGACAGCCCAGACAACAAATGAGGACTCGGTCTCCTCTCTTTCTACAACTCTGTAAACATAATCCTTGATTGATTGGCCACTAATACATCAGACCTAAATGAAAAATTAATTAGATTGGCTACAACCCTGAAGTGAGCACTTTACCACTTTGTTGTTTTGTCCATTTGATCCTTTCTTCTTTGATTTATGGGCAAAGGAGAAAGGGGAGAGAAAAAAGAGGAGGAAAAAGAGGTTTGTTCTTCATGTCACTTGAAGTCAGATGGGTTTATTGAAAGCTGAGCTCTGCTCAGCCAAGAAGCAAAATGAGCAGCAGCAGGGTCTCTGCTGGTGTGTACTGAACAGGTGGGAAGGCCCAGAGGGAGGAGCTCCTCTCCCCAAAAACTATGCCCTAAGGAAAGCCCCTACACTGTTTTTGACAATCTGGATTTCCCCTGTTTGTGTTCCTGCCTCCAGCATCCTGGTTTTCACACCTCTTCCCTTCAATGATTTTTTTTTTCTCCCTGAAATTATAGGCCCATTGTTATGGATCTGCCTTTGGAAAGGCCAATGAAAAATATGTTTTGTTTGAGGTGGCAAGGATTGCCATTGCTGATTTTCACCCAGAGTGCTGGAGGCTTGTGAAAGCTGGCCAGTATCATGTTGGTTTGTCTTGGAAAAATCTTCTGACTGTTGAATGGTGTCTCATCTAAACACTAGTAAACATGATAGTCACTATATTTCATAATCTCTAAGGGTGAAGTATACCTCATGGTGAAAAATAAACCAAATGCTTTCTAGGATTGTAAAGTATTGTAGCCTTCAGAGCAAAGTTAGACGTCTTGCACAATAAATCTAAGAAGCCCCAACAAGAACACAGTGAAGAGTGGAAACAAAAAATCTTGACTTGACACATCCAGGGATGGAGGGCAAGTGAACAGCATGTTGTTAATCACAGCCAAATTTTTGCCAAAGCCTGAGGCCCAGAAAGGCAGCTGAAAAGTAGCAGTATATAAAACACAAACCAGTCCAATGGCCAGGAGGAAATAATGCGCCTCTAAAGTGAGGGACAGTTGAAATGAGAAACTTCTTACGCTACCTAAAGGGTTATTAAAATGAGAGTAGAAATTAAATTGAATTCCAGAGAGCAGTTATACGGGTGGATATATGAAAGTTTTTGCCTTAGTGTGGCTTTATCCTGAAAAGGAAAACATTTTTTTTTTTTTTTTTTTTTTTTTTTGTAAATACCAGAAAGAAAACTCCTATTTGAAAGAAATTATTTTGACATAAGCAATGGTAGTGTATTTCGGGTAAGCCTTTAAATGCACAATTAAAGTATTGCATGCATATGATGTTTCAAGGCTTCGCTGCTTCCGGAGAGCTCTTCATCAGCTACCCAGACACAGGAGACCAATAAAAGAGATGCCCAGGCTGGAGTCTTGATTTCCTGCTTGGAAAAGGCTTCCTTTACAAGCCATTCCTTCTGTTTTCTTCCTTCTTCTCTTTCCTTGCTTGACTTGACAGGATTCAGCCCCAAAGCACTACCCTGAAAACTAATCTGGGTGGCTTTGAGATAGAAACTGTATTGTGTGTGTCTGCATGCATGGTTTGTTGTGCAACATTTTAAAATATATTTTAAAAAAGGCTTGGTTATTTCAAGTTCACCTGACTGGAGGGGGAATCAACAAAATTCATTTTTTTTCCATTTCCAAATCTAAACCTCCAGGATTAAGCCAGGCAGAGTGGAGACTTCTGCCAGGATTTCAACAATCCTTACACTGATTAATTAGAAGACTAGTGCCAGCTCAGGAGGCTCTACCTTAAATCTTGTAATGAAACCTTTCAAAAGGACCTTCTATTTTTTCCTGCCACAAAAGCAAATTTCACAACCCTGGTATTTTTTCAGTAAACGAATGTGCAGGTTTTTCTCCAGCTGGAGCATGGTGCAAGCCAGCCTCACTCACAAGACAAGCTGGAAAATGCTCAAACTTCAAGCAGTGGTAACATGTATGAGGCAGGTCTGCAACTGCAGGAAGGGGGGCTGCTTTTAACATGCCCGGGTTGAATGAGTATGAATCCAGTCGTTTTCTTCAAGTATTTATTTCCAGTTTGCAAGTTTAATTGGGATTCAGGCTTCATGTTCCATTTTATGTTTAATTCAGTAATTGTGGTGATTTTTTCCTAAGAAAATAGCATGGGAGATACTCTTAGGAACAGTGCAGAGAGCCCAACTAGCAGTGTCCATGACTCCTGCTCCCCTGTTACAGACTGTTACAATGCATTGCTGGCTGAGACAGGGAAAGCTACCGCTAAAAAACTCACTGAGTGAATAGTTTACGACTTTACATTTTCAGTGAAAACCACTGACATTTTAATTTTCTGAAAATGCTTATTTTCTTTAGGCTTAATCTCTTTTTCTGCTTTTGGGTTCTTGACCCTATCTCTGGAGCAAGTACAGGTAGGGAGAAGAAATTGTGATGCAACTTTCAAATACATACATTTAAGATTCTACCACTGAGACTTCTCTTATAAGTTTTTGGATATCATCAAATGAAGCCATTAGTTTCTGAAAAGGATTAATATGAAAAATCTTTGAAGTTAGAAAATTGTCTTCGTGAGTTAGCTCTGTGAGAATGGAATGGCTTGGGGTTTTTCTTTTTTTTTTTTTTTTTTTTTTTTTTCTCCTTACAAATAGGAAAATAACATGTTGAAACTTTAACCTCATCAGATCAGTGTCTAAGAACCCAGGGTGAAACACTATCCCTCTTAAAATCAGTGTCAAAGTCCCCGCTGATTTCAGTAGAATTATGATAAATCCTTGTGGAAAATGTCACAGGGCATTACAGTATTCTCAACTTTTTCCCCTGTTTTTTTTCCCTAAGTAATGTATCTCACAAGCCATATACCTGGTGCTTTCTCTCTTCTCAAAAAATACAGCTTTCCATGAGAAAACCACATGTGGTGATCCTTTATGCCTTACTTAGAAGTAAGCTTTTGGGTTATTGCATTGAGAGCAATAGGCAACATAAGGTAATTTGAATGAGGTACATGCTTAACTTTTGGGGTGACTGGGAGCACATAAGCAGTGCTATGAACATTCTGTCTTGAAAGTACTTGTATAATTTTTAGTGTAACTACTAAACAGTACGAGGTGTGGGAACAATTTCTTCACTGCCATCTTGGAAGTCTTGTCATCAGGAGTGTTTGTTCAAGTAATAATAATCAAAAGGCTGGTTATTCAGCTGGTATTCCTGTAAATGTTATTAAAGCAATTTCTGAACAGATGGTTTAATTCTTGCTGGATGGAGCAAATTAAGTTGCTGCTTCAGGCTTAGAAAGGTCAGACAGAATAGTCCATAGATTTGGGTTAGAGGCACAAATGAGACAGGGTCACATTAGTGGTGACAACCTTCAGTAGGAACTTTATTCTTTCCTATTAGCTCCAACACAGGCAAATATGACTGCCTCCCTGCCTTCCACGCAGGGTGATACTGTACCCAAAGGACAGAGGGAAAAATACCAGTAGACTGCCACTTCGGACCTCTTTCGGTCTTCAGAAGTGCTCAGCATCGAGCAGTTACCATGACAAGCACCAGGAAATGTGAGAACTGTGGTATAAGGCTACACAAGCTAAGAAATGAGGACTGAGATAATTTAGGAACCCATCCCTGACTCTTGTTTTGACCTGGTTTAGAAATCTGTCCCTTTAACTGCAAATTTTTTTGACTTGCACATTGATCTAATTATTTCAAGCTTGTAAATAGCTTCCATGGTGCAGCTCAGTTACATTACTTGTTCCAGGTTTCCATTTTACTTCTATCTGAGTTTATTTTATTACAAGGAGTGATATAGCCCAGAGGATTTTTCTTCATATCAAAGTTGCCAGTACTTTCCTCATAAAATGTTGTCTATATGTGATGGAAATAGGTTCAGCCTACAAGGGAAATATTCTGAAGCAATATCAGCATTACAAATCCCTCATTGGTCTGGAATCATGTAGGACCCAATACTGAAAGCATCCTCATAAATAGTTTACACTGAATTTACCAAATTCTTCTCAATGTCAGTGAAGCTGCTGTAATGTAATATGCTGAAGAGCTTGCAGGGTGGGATTTTAGGATTTTATTTGGCATAACACTTAAGCATGTGCTTAAAATTAGGAATAGGCTTGTGTTTAAGGTGAAGCACACACTTCTTGTTGCCAAACCAGGATGCCTTTTAGTCCCTTTCCTGTTTCAGAGGCCTTGCCCCCAATTCAGGCCAGGTAGCTGGGTTTTTCTGCCTGCCTGGAGCCTGCCTAAATTTAATGAGGCTGCTGGCAAGTGGGGCTTTAAGCTCAAATTGTAAAAATGTGAATTGCAGCTCAAAATTTGCAAATAACAACTGATGACAGTTATGAGAATGGAGTAAACAGTCAGTGCATTAACTTACTATTACCTCATTTAATGAGTTTCAGGTCACTTCATGCGACAGTGATAAAGGCTGGCTTTGGCAAGCTGTGTTTCTGGTTGGTGCCCACTGTGCTGCTTAAAATGGATTATGGTTTTCCATCCTGACTTTCCTCACCCTGTTAGCAGAGTGGGGCTGTCTGGGGCCTTATTGCTGAGGATAATTTCTTGGAAGTTGAAGGAAAGGAAGAGTTGAATTAGCAGCCTGACCTGCCAGTCAGATACTGCACGCTTCTTGCAGACTAGTCATGCATATGCACCCTTAACTCTCTTGCTTTTACTTGAAAATAAGAAGCTGGGGGTGCCAGTTTTGTAAAATGAAGTAATTTTGCCTTCTAAAGAAGCCAATAATGAGGGGAGGGAAAGTAATCACTGAGGGACTGTGAAAGCATAATCTACAAAACGTCCTGCTTCATTTTGATATCTTACCTGTTTTTAAAATGCTTAAATAATATCCCAAGTAATTTTCAGACAGAATTTTTTAAGTTGTAAAGAAGTCAATTGCCTTGACCTACCATTGCTCTTATTCATTGCCAGCAATTCTTAGAGGAATCTCACCTGGATAATTTTTTAAATCGTTGCAGAATGCCAAGAAATGAATACCTTGCTGAGTTATTTCATACCCCGAACGCTTACCCTATTCTGATAACTTCTGTTCCTGGCTCAGAGCAACTATCTTACGTTACATGGGAAGAAATTTGATATTTATTTCTAGGGTGGAAGCTGTTTCGGGGTATACAGTCTTCTGCCTAGAGTTTGCAGAGGGAGGGACACAGAGATGAGGAGCACTTCCCTTGGGGGATGGCTAGCAGATGGTTTCTCTCCAGCAGGCCTCTTTGTGGCCCATATCTGGAAAAAGATGCCATTGGTAAACCTGCCTTGTCCTGTCACCTATTTCTACTACAATATGTTGCAGCCTGCCATCAGATAACACAGTGTTCCCCATTCTTGATCCCAATTTTTTAAGGTTGGATTTTTTTTTAAAGCAGTGTAGCCATTTTGCTGGGCTTTGTGTCTGGTCCTTGTCCTGCGTGACAGCCAGAGATGGTCCAATGCATCTGGGAGAGGAAATGGAAATGTTGGTCTTGCCCTGTGCCTTGGTTGGTGAGTGTGCTGGCATAACAGAACAGCTGGGGCAGCTTTTCTGTGGGTCTGCCGTGCTCAGCCCCCCTGTGTGAGAGGACGAAGGATGGGAGCATGTGGCACCTTGCACAGATGCAAACCTGCTCAGATTAAGACAAGAGCAGCGCCAGCAGGTTGGGATGCCCAAAATATGGGCAAGGGGAAAGCAGCCAGTGGGAGCTGGATGCCAGCTTACTGAATTACCTAGAAGGACTAACAGATGAAAATAAATGCAAATCCTGAGTGTAATCACTGACCTGATATGTTCTGTTTACTTGGTGGATAGGAAGAAGAGGATATAGCACTAAGGACAACAGTGATACAGTCACTGAATACTTCAGCTTGAGAGATTTTTCCAGTGGTAATTAACATATTTAACTTATTTCTAAAGATTTACAAACATTAAATGCCACTAAGCATTCCATGCCAAGAATGTCAAAGAAGCTGATGTAACTTTGGGAGCATATATTTCATCCATCATAGCACTCATGTCACTTAAATGGCACTCAAACCACTTAAAATTGCAGTGATTATAGAAGAACATCAAGTTTCATCAGCAATGATTACGCTGTGATTATCACACATGCACTTCGTAGGCCTTTTTTTGCTCTTATGCAACTGCCAGTTTGCAAATACATGTTGGAGAAGAGTCTTTGGAGCTCTCTAGATAGACCTGGAATTTCCATTCCATCAGTCAGTTTTTCAGCACGTTAATTTGCAGTTTGGGCAGATAAATTTAACTCTTAAGAGTGACTTGGATCAGGAAGGAGGTTAAAATCTCAGTGAAGATCTTCTCCACCTGCAGAGGATCGCACTGGTTAAACTAACTGTAGGAAGGTTTTGATCAGCCACTTTAGGGTCTTTAACTAACTTTCTCGCATCAATCCACTGAGACGTGTTAGAGGTAGTGAACCACCTTTGCCAGGCAAGGGGATGGAGATCTACATAATCTTGTCTTGGTGGAAAAGTGCATGGGGGGAATCTCTTCACTCCTTCATCTAAAACTTACTGACTCAACTGAAAATTTTAGGCTATGTATTTCCCCAGGAAGAGAACAGCAGAGAGAACTGAAAATGGAAAACCCAATCCAGATCCAAGTTGCTGTCAGTGGAAAAATTTCTGCTGGTGCCACTGACCTTTAGATGGCAAGAGAAAGTGTGGGAACTGGGGGGAGGGGACTGGAGAAACAGTCCAAATTGGTCTAAATGTGTTTCCCATGAAGTCAGTAATAAAACCAAAGCACAAGAGAAAATACGCTATGTTGGTTTTTTATTATTATTTTTAATATTAGTGTGGCTTCAGGAACCAAATTTTCAAAAGGAGTCAGCTCCCTGCAATTTCTCCTAAGAAGAGCAGCGGAGCTCTTTCGAAGGCATGAATTTCATGCAGCACCTGTGTCAGACATTTACTCCCTTTCCTTTGCATCTATTCTTTATGTTTGCCTTCCATACTCTAGCAAGCACTGTGAGTAGCAGGAATACTCTCTGAAAGAGTGGGAAGCAAGCAAATATAACAGCACATTCGCAAAAACCAAACCGTTCACTTCTAAATCTCAATGCTGAACACAAAGTCCAGGAGCTCAGGTACACAATATTCTGGCTGCAGGCATGCTGCTTACTAAGCCCTCCCTAGTTTTTCCCATTATTTTGACAAGAACAGGTCAGCCCTGTGATTTGCAGCCTGGTTGTGTGAAGGGTTCTATTGGCAGCAGCCTGGGCTTCCTGAGCAGACTTTGCCCCTCAGTCCCGCCTTGCAGGGAACAAAAATCCGTGTCAGCTGTCAAGTAAGAGAATTTATAAGGTGGCAATCCACCTGCAATGAGCACTGACTGATCTGCCTTGCTTTGATTATTTTTGCTATCTATTATGTCCAGCTGCTTGCAAACAATCTGCACCCAAACTGAACTAACAAAACCTTTAAAACTTTAAATACATGAACACTTGCAAAATAAACTTTATTGAAGCAGGAGAAATTTTCTAGAAAAAATATTTTCTGGGGAAATATTTACTTGAACTGGTACTTGATATATTGGGAAAAGACAAAAATAGGTATTTATTCTCTAGTTTACTAATTCTACCCATCCTGAAAATACACACTGGTTGTATTCATTGCTGTTTATGTTTACATGAAGTCACAGATATTAATAGCTGTGGTTCACATATGTTCACATCTAGGCTGTATTCTTGAAAGGAATGCATTTCCTTTCTTTAATGGAAAGAAGAAAAACTCTGCTCAGAGAGCCAGATTTTCCAATACATGCTTTGATCACTGCAGATGTATGTATGCACTGAGGCAGGTAGTAAATCCCTCTTAGTATAGATCCCAGGTTTAACCAGTGGGTGACTGAGCTGTTTCAACCTTGACAAATGGCATACATGTGTCACAAAATCCTAACCTATGCTATGGAGAAAAGCAGATTTCTTCTAGCCATCCCCTGGACTTAGCACCAGTAGGTATCTCTGCCCGGTATATAGCAATGTAGTGCATATAGGAACCTTTGTGCTGGGTTGTAGTGTTTCAAATTCAGCCAGGAAATGGGGACTGTGTTTGTAGCTTAACATCCACATCTGCTGCTGCACTCTTGGATGAATCTTATTTAAACGCATATCAGTGTGGGTGTAGAAACGGAAGGAGATATGGAGGGACTGAATCTTCCCTCTCTCCAGACATGCCATGATATCTTCTGCATCCTTGCATTTCAGAGTTGATCACCCTGTCCTCTTTTCTCTTTTCTAATATTGAAACAAATAGGCAACTGAGAGAATGTATGGGGCAAATTTCATAAATAACAAGAAATGAAACAACTCCTTTGCGACGAAGCAGGAAATGAGTGCTGGCATCCAAAGCCTCTGCTGTGCCTTACATATCCTAGAGGGATTATTACTGTTTTATCCCTGTAAGTTGGAAAGCAACCCAAACCTCTCTCAAGAGATGAAGTTCAAAAGACTAGATTTAAGTTTTATTGTTAGCTGTCTGTCTTGTTATTGGTTTATTTTAAATTCTGTTTATGCAGGCAGTATTAGAGGAGTTACTGTGCTCTGTAATGGAGAGAAGCATTTTTTTGCTGTGAAAGTTTACCCAAACTACTGGAAAAGTGACGATTAGAACTTCAAAACTTCTCCACTGAGTAGTTGTGTGTTTTATTGAAAAATGAGGAAACTCCAGTCACATTCTGCATCTTTGCCAGGATGGCCTTATGAGTTTTTCAATTTCCACATCCCAAGAGATCACTTTCTGCAGCCTGAAAGTCTTGTTGGCAATCCTGTCTGACGGTCAAAGGGTGTTGGCAACAAAAGTAGCATCTTTTGTTAGGTCGGGTAATATAGTTGAAAAATAATAGTGTTCTTCTGGTTGTAAAAGCCCTCTGCAAAGTTAGATATAAATGAAAGCATTTGCAAAAAGTCTACGTAGATGTGTATCAGTTACAGTATCTTCGAAAGAAAATATTATACTGCAGGCTGGCCCCTATAGCATTGCAGGAGAGTCGTCAAAGGCATACATAGGTGATAAGTGTCTTATCTCCTGGAGAAAAACAAGTGGTCCTTTGTAGCTTATGAAAACAACAAAGTTAGAGAGGGCACAGACTATATTGTTCCATAAGACTAATACTGTATTGAGTTTTCCAGCTCTTGTTACAGCTATCAATCTTGTTCTCACATTTGCTCTTGGATGGCATTTTGCGTGGCTCCTGGGTGGCTCAGAACAGATGGATCAGCAACAGAGTGGTGTTCTTGTGTGTTTTTCCCCACTAGCATTGTGTCCCTCATCTTTGAGTGGTTTTCTCAGTGCAGCTTCCCTCAGCCTTCATTGTATCAATATAGTTATTTCTATAGAAGCATAAGGGAGAGTCTTCACACTGACACTTTTGGCTTCTTGGCTTAAATATCCAGGTTTAATTACAGGAGAAAATATTTCTCTGTCTTGAAGAGCATTAGTTTTAAACCAGCAATAATTTCTGTGTTTAAAAATGTTTGGAGAAAATTATGGCACAATTTCACTGTATTTCAGCCATCTGAAGCAGTGCTGATCATTCCACAGTTTAAAGACAATGATGTGCTGCAACAGGGAAGAGAAGATAAATTTCCCGCTTTCCCAAACTGCATCTATTACATCCCTATTTATCCCTACTGCAGGGGTCTGCTACCTCTCCTGTTAGAAACTATCCTGCTTTCAAACTATATTTATTTATGACAGAGACAGATCTAGCCATGCTTATGCTAACACTGGTTTAAATAGCCACCTTTGCATTTTTCTGTGGAAAGAGGAGAAGCTGTGCGCCCTCTCTGCTTTTTTTTTTGCAACGCAAAACATAGCAAGTTATTTTAGTTTATTGTCCTTCACTGGGTTGGCCACTAGCCTTATTCAAGTACCCCTAGTCCATACAATTTTCTATCTAGGCCACAGGAGAGAGCAGTGGCACTTGAGCTCTCTTGCTTCCCAAGCTGTGCCCATCCCATGGGAGTCCTGTCCATCATCCACTGTCAGCTCCCCAGGTTTGACTTTCTAACAGCATCTTCAGACAGCTGATTTGAAACCATTTCATGATCAGCCTGTGCTCCTGAGGCATTTTCTGCCATCATTTTACACAGTGAAATCATGGAAGGTGTTTTCATCAGTGATTGAAAATTACTGCCCAGAAACCTGCTAAGCTCCATCCCCTGGGCCTTCCCCCAGCTAATTTCGGCTGCAAAATGTGCCAACTTAGCCATGGGATGTCAGTCCATTCCAACATCATATCGTCCACAAATCACACTGGTAAACTCCAGAAGTCATGCAGAGGCTATTAATTTAAATAGTAAAGAAAATTATTCCCCTGGCCAATTTTTACCTTCCGGACTGGTTCCCCCCTCCCCAGTGCAATCTGTTACCTCAGTCCCTCTGATAATCCCCATTTTCTCCATTTTGAGTATTTTGCCTGTGATATTATAACCAATGCTTTATTGAAGTTTGAATAGTTTCCATTCTTGTGTGCCCTTTGTCTAGAAAATGAGTTATCTTTATAAAGTTACCAACTAATTATCATATGATGTCTCTTTGGTATGCTCATGCTACACTTTTTTCACATTTTTCAGTTTGTCTGCCTCATGTTTGTTCTTCCCTTCAAAAGTTGTGCTGTCAAATTAACATTTTGTAATTGCCTCCAACTCACACTTCTTCCTCACTTCCATGCTCAGTAGGTTGGTATTTCTCACTCTTATGACACTACTGTGAATTGCCAGATTTAATAAAAATCCTTTCTATCAGCTTAGTGCTCTCATGAGATTTGTTAAAAAAAAATAAAAAGGCAGTAAAGGTAGAGGGCAAGCTCATAGTGGCAAAGGAGATACAGCCAAAAGAGGTCAAGGAAGTGGATTTACACTCCCTGAGCTTAGGAAAAAATCCCTCCCCCCATATCTATTACCACTTGGGGATACTTTTCTTGCTTTTAAGAATTTCGAAGGCCTCAGTTATGGACCAATTGATTCAGGATTTTTTCATGTTTGGGGCTGGAAGGACACGGATTCACCAAGAATAGATATGAGGTGTCCACTTCTGGGGAAGAAAAAACAGTACTTCCCCTGCCAAAGACCAAGATGTCTTTGCACTGTGGGGGGCCCTGTCTGGGCAAGAATACCCTCAGGAGCCAGCAGGCAAGCTGACCCCAAGCCTCCCCTGTGTTGCAGCTACCCAAGTGTTGTGTTTCACACTGGGGCAAACGCCTCCTTGCAGCTGGGTTGGCAAGGTTCAGAGGGATGCAGGCTTCTACATGCAGATATTTCCTGCCCTTAAGGAGTACTTTGTACTGGAAATTATGCTTTTACAAACAGTCCTGGGACTTTTTCCTCTAGGGAGGAGCTGCTGGACACCATGCTGGGCTTTTTACTGCTGTTTATGTTCTGCCGTTGTCTTGAGTGCAGGACACTGTTGTGCTCGGTGCTGTATAAACATGCTGAGGTAATTCCTGCTCTGAGGAATTATTAGTCTAAGGAGAAGTGGTGGGAGAAAGGATCTGTGGATGCTGTTCAGAAACGGGGTCAGGAAAGTATCTTGCAAAAGGTGACCCTGCAACCCTTCACAGGGCAAAAGTGAAAACAGAGCTCAGTAATCACGACTTCCAGTTTGGTGCCTTGATTTATGACTAGTGGAGCTTGTACTTCAGTTTTGCATCCCTTTATCCCTTTTTTTTTTCAGATTCATGATTTAAAATCTCCATAAATTAACATACATCAGTAAAAAATTAAGAGACTTAATTATCTTCCCTGCTTTTGCAAATTGAGTTTGGACACTGTGACCATCTTTAAACGACCACTGCCTCTCTGACTTTTTCTGTGAGGAACCAAAGTCCAGTGGTCCTAAGTCACATCCAAAAATTGTAATAGGCCTCTAATGTGAAGGAAGTTTTGAAAATCCATCCCACACAAAATTAGTACTTGGGAAGCAGCAAAATTCAAGTGTGTCTTGGTTAATGATTTGCCTATTCCAGAATGGGCATGAAAGAGAAAAAGGTGAATTGGAGGTACAGTGGAAATGGTGATGACTGGAAAACTACATTGCATCTCCTCCATCAGCTGATCAACCATGTCCCTGAGACCACCCTAGAATCGTCATTATTTCGGCAACAAATAATTTCAGGATTTTTTTGGGTATTTTCTTCATTCTGGTCTCAAAAATAGTAGAATATTTTTCCTTTGGCAAGTGTGGATTGTGTGCTAATATATGTAAAGTCCCTTTTTTTGCCAGGCTTGGTTAGAAGAGAAAAAGTGTGACATCAAATGTTTTTTTATCATCTAGTTTTTGCTACCCATGCTTAGTTAAGAGTTGTTTGGGAAACTTTTCTGTTGTATTTTTCCTCTGCAAAGTAGGGATTTGCCAAAACAACTTTTTTACTGAAATGTATTGGTCTGATAGAATGTTCTCTGCAATGATACCTCTAGACATCAGATGAGATGAAAGCACGTGACTCTCATTATATCCCAAAGCAGTCACCAGCCCTGTGTTGGGCATATGCAGCACTCAGGCTGCCTGGCTGCCTCTGCTAAAAACCAGGCTCTCCTAGATTTGGTCTGCCTCTCCTCCTCTTTATACTGACATGTTTTGTTTCTCTCTGTTTTATCCCTTCCCCAAACCATGTCTCCAATAGCTCATGGTGGCCTAGGACATTGACCTAAATTCTTCTTCCATAAAATCCTTCTTCCAAATCCTCCAGTGATGTGTTATCTATTAAATAGAAACAAGACTGGAACAGACTATTTCTCCTGGTGCAGAATGAAGGAGCTGGTATCCAGTAATTTTTACTGAAAAGTCCTATTTTTTGGAAAAGTCAGTATAGCTTTTCATGAATCCCCCTGGCTGAGGGGCTCTGGGAGGGCTGATATTTAAACCAGTAAGAGAAAGGTAAAAGGAAGCATGATAGTGGGGCATATCTACCTAAAATACACTTCACTGGAGGAAAATCTACATGGTACTAGAAGTTTTTTTAATTGCCAGGAACTGCATAAAAAGAGCCAGAAGCGGGGAGCTGAAACTAGAAAATCTATCCTGGAAGCAAGGTATGCCTTTTTTTTTTAATTTAAAAATAAAAATAATTAAAAAAAAAAATAAAAAAAAAAAGCAGACAGACATTAATCATCAGGAGAGTTTCCCAGCAGAAGTAGTGAATCTTTATGGACTTCAAATCTTCTAGTTAGATTTTTTTTTTTTCTTCTAGGACCTGTTAGTTTGAAAATAGTTGGTCTAGGTCTGTACAAGTTTTAGAGGAAGATGGGAGAACCACAGTGTGACATCTTCTGCCCATGATAGAGATGAAATTAAGAGCTCATTCCTGAGCATCACTTTAGCCCTAAACTTTCAGTTCCTTGATCTCCTGTTAGTAATTACCAGTAATGAAGTTTTATTGATGTCTTTTATATTTTATCAAGTGCATGTTTATTCTGCGTGCTGTGCTGAAGAGTTTAAGCTGACTAGAAGTCTCTCTATATCTGTAAAAATTGCAAAATGCGGTACTGTGAAAAAATCTGTTTTGCGTGGTCAGTTTGCCTCAATTTGTTTGTTTGATTTTTTTTTTTTTTTTGCTTTTGTTTTGCTTGGATCTGATTTAAATGGCCAGTGTTAGACATATAATTGAAACGTTTTGTTCTCATATTTAGACAGTCGTATGCTTTAACAAAGATGGTCTCTGCTGCTCCCTGTATCCCCTCACTCACACAGACGTAGCGCTGCTTTCTCGTGCCATGTCATGCAACACAAAACACACCCATGGTGCGATAGCCCCCTGCCTTGACTGTGGAGAGGAAGCTCAGAGGGACTCCTCTCCAGGTCAAGATTTTTTTTTCTGATCAGTCCCCACCTGGTCTCCCACTCTGCACACCTGTTCTGAATGCTTAGTGCTGCTCACCAAGACTCTGCCCAGCTCACAGTGAGTTAACATCTGTGTTTCCATGCAGGACCTAACCTCTCCTTGCTTCCCCAGCTACCTGCAGGACATGCACCATCTCGTGAGATCTCTATTCGTCCAGATGGCAGTAATAAAGCTAAGCAGTAATAAAATGTATAATTACTGGAGAACTCTGCATAAAGGGGATGATGGTTTGCAAAGGGAGGAGTTGCACTGATATTCATTAAATGGGAGCTTTTTGTTAGCAGCCAAGGAAAAGGGCCTACAGATCTGTTTTGTTTAGGGTCATCTTTGTATTTAGCCTGGAACCATCCCCACCACAAATTAAGAGAGGGAAAAAAAATCCCAAACTTTAAAAGATAGAATTATAAATTGCATCTGTGTGCTGCTTCTTAAAGGAAAGCAAATTTGTGTCAAGTATGAAGTTAGCGTAATGATGCAATCAGCTTAATAGGGGGCCTGGAAGTTTCCCCCTCCACCTCCAGGGCTTGAAAAATACTTTTATTTCTATTGGTGGTGCTTCACCAATAACTTATGTCATGGTAGGAAGCGATATGATGTGAGCCCTGGCTTTCCTCCTGAGTTTGGGCTTTGTGCCTCATTCATTTGCGATGTGCCTCCTCCTTGCTTGGGACAACCTAGTCACCCAGGACAAGGAGGTCTTCAGCCTATTCTTGGTTTGTGGATTGTAAATTTCAGAAGGAGAGACACCTTGAGTCAACCTCAGTGGTGTCACAAAAGGTGGCCATGAATATCCCACTTTCATAAGACAATAAGAGCATTTGCTTCTTGGAACTAGTTCAGCCTCTCTCTCTTTCTCCCACTTGCTCTTCTGGCCTTGACCTGAATCCAACACGTAAATGCTCCCAACTGCTCTTTAAGCTGCCTTATGAGTGTCAGCTTCCATGACAGTTCTCCGACAGGGGGACTTCCAGGGAACCAGTTTTGCTGGGGAGTTTCAGATGTGTGGCTGGGTCATGAGCCAGGCTGCTTTCCACCTGGTAGCCACACAAAAAATGGGGGACAGCAGCGGCTCAGCATGAGCCTGGACCTATCAGTAGCTGCAATATGTGAGGAGACATGGTGATGAACAGTTTGCTATTCCCGTGATGCTTTGGAGACCCTCACAATCACAGCTAGAGGGTCCAATTTCAGTAGTGAAGGGCAGAGAATTGGAGCAGTAAGAAGAAAGGAATTCATGCATCTAAAATAGGAGGATTGGTGATGACTATGAAATTTCTGCATGGCATGTTTACATAGAGCCTAAATTCTGAATTTCCTGAAAGGTATCATCTTTGGAAAAAGGAGCTTTGGCTAATTATTTCAAGATAATTGAAGCCACCAGTGATACAATTTCCCTTCTGTGGAGAGGAAATATTAGGTATTGTTTGGTTTTTAATTTATTAAATTGCTAAATTGAGTTATCCAAAACTAACTTAAACACACTTCTGTAAGGGCTGATGCTAAGTGAGAGTAAACTGATAATCTGCACTTTTGAATGTTAAATCAAACCACTGGGACAAGAGAAATTGGGGATTAGATGCCTACTATCAGTAAACTTGACTTTGAAGAGTTTGTCCTGTCTCTGTGATATATAGTTTGTTGTTTGTTTTAATCAAGTCATTTGTAAGAATTTATTACATGGTGGCACAGTATGACTTGATAACACAGTTCAGATTAAGTGTTCAGCTGTTATGTTAAATATGTAAGATATGGTGGAAACACGATTTTCTCTAGTACATTTTTATTAATAGCTTCTGATGAAAGGATAAGTTCAGGCAAAGACTTAAAGTGGGAAGGAAAAGCAATACAGTATTACTTGCACGAGCTACTGCAGTGGAAAGCCAAAGTAGTGAGGAACTGGTTGGAGAGAGGTTCAATGGCACACTGGAAGGAGCTTTTCTCCCTTGTGCCAAGCTAATATTCCTTTGCTTTTACTTGTATGTTTTATAAGTATTTATTAGTCAAAAATGCATGGAAATTAAATTTTATAATTTTCCTATGACTTGAACTAGTTGTTTTGGTATTGATTTTGATGCTATTGACAGTGTGATGCTTTGAAAGGGATTAATACTTCTAGTTACATTTCATTTTGATCTAAAAATACCCCACATTCTGAAGATGAAGCAGCTTGTAACACTGAAGACTGCAAACTTATCATTTATCCAATTTGTGTGCTTCATGTTTTTGCCATGTATCCACATGGGTCTCAGTCATTACTAGTCTGTGCTCATCCTGTCTTGCTTAGTATTGGTTTTCCTGAATTTTGTATAGAACATCTTTCAAAAGAGACTAAGCCTTTGGATGAGCGATCTTTTGGGGGCCACTGAATAAGAGAAATGTGAACTGGTTCAGGAGATCCCTTTGGATAAAAAGAGAGGAACAGAGAGTACCCAGGAAAAGGTTCTGATATGCTTATCGCGCTTTTAGCATTTTCTGGGCATTTGCTCGTGGTCGCTGTTGGAGACAGATTGCAGGGTCAGATGCGCCCTTGAACTATTTATTTCATGTTCCTACAGTAATCTTTAAGGTTGAACGCGGTAGCGTTCAAGTCTACATGGGGCTGTGCAATAGGTTTATCTGGACTCCACTGGTCATAGCCATCTGCTGCAGAATAGTCATGTCCAGCTGAGTAAACACGACCTGAGGAGGTTGATAGATGCTGCTGGTGGTGCCACCATGAAATGACAGGGCTCCCCTGCCAGACCATCGCTCAGCTCAGCCCTGCCCCACAGACCAGCACCAAAAGGGGCTTGTGCACTGCTAGTGATACATGGGAAAGAGATGGGCAACCCCTGACTGTGGGGAATGTCATCCTTAGGGACCTTGGGGTAGCTCTGTGCGGTGGGTTGGAATTGAATGGGATTTAAGAGAGCAGCCATCAGCTTAGACACTGGTGACTGGGAGTGCTGGTTTAATGAGCATCTCTTGGTTTCTGCTCAAAACATTTTGGTCTGAGATTTTATTTTCTGCAGACATTGAAAAACAGGGATATTTGAATATTCAGATGGCTCGATTTACTGTATAAGACAGTTGGTAAGTGTACTTGCCAAACACCATTTGGATTTGATTTTCTCTTTTTATTTTAAAATGTCTGTTAAGTCACTACTATTGTCCAAAAAACAGGACAGGTTTTAGTAACTACAAACCCTTCCCTGTATTGTTTGTACATAGGGAGGGAGAAGCAGTTACTATTTTCTCCTAAAAATCTGAATTTAGAGTATGCATTTGTCACTTCTGCTCTGCTAGATGCTACTAGACTACTGCATTCTTTCCAATTATCCAAGCAGCCCTCAGGTCTTTTAAAATAAATAAGATGTCAGGGTTTGCTGACTACATCAGGAAAGTTTGGCCACTTTTAGTTTTAACTATCAAATGTGCACCTTAGTCTTAAAAATCATCTAAGTTGCCATTATTGTATTGGAGTTAATAGGACCATTAAAATCATCTTTCCAGTAAGAAAATAGCTCTATTTTTCTCCTTGCTGTTTTGGTCTGTATGGGTAGTCACAGAAGGATGAGAAAACATCCTCCTTTGAGCAATATTTTCAATGTGTAGTAGAGCTAAAGAGTTGGACTGTTACGAGGGCTTAGCTCCCACTAACCCCACTTCACCCCAATAAACACCTTGATGTGGTAAGAAACACTGTCCCATCTGATAAGACAACTTTTTAAATGGCTTAAATCAGAAGAAATTATCTGCGATGTCACTATCTATGGTATTGCATTCTTCTGGTATTTGTACATTGCATGTCTGGTTTGCACACAATTATCCAAGTAACTTCTGCACAGGCTTCCAGTGCGCTAATCCTGAAATCTTTGCAGTTGGAGTTATCTTTCTTTCTTCTGAAATGTGCTTGGTTTTTCTGTCTGTCTTTTCCTGTTATGTAAAAACTCACATGTTGTGAGGAAGTTTTAAATTTGGACTAAACAATCCTAATTTTATTAGGAAATAGGAAAGAAATTAAAGCAGACTGCACATCATGAAGAGGCCCTGGACAGAGATGGCCCTGGCACATCTGCATCAGTAGAATCACTGTGGTGCTCCACGCTGGCTCCAAAATTAGCTGCACTTTTTCATGCTGAAACATTGCAAATTTTTTCTTGTGCTCTTATAATATCATAATTATTTTCCTCATTATAAATCTTAGAGAGACTTTTGGATTTTGAAAGAGAGTGATATTTTCACAAGGTACCTGCTTTCTTCTGATAATATAGGCCGGGTGTCATACATAAATTATTCTGCCTGATCTATCAATGGCAAACATTGATTCCAACTGCAAGGGCATGTGCTGCTTATACAAATGTCTGACACTGGATGCAAGCCACCTTTTTACCATGTTAATTGAAGATGGATAGCGAGGACTTGAGATCAACAAATGGGCCTGTTTATCATGTTGTTAAAACTCAATCTGTCTGACACTGAAAATGTTTTTCAGCTCCTTAAAATGAAAGGGAAACTGTCAGCCTGAAAATCACATGTCTAACAGAGCTGTCATCTTTTCCTTTTCACAATCCTTCTTGAATAAGAGCTCAAATACTGTAGCTGAAAAAAAAGGCTAACTTGCCTTTTTTGGAGATGTACAAAACATTGTCCAGGTTGGAGGTGTGGTGGAACAGATTCTTAATCACTGCCCAAGCCCTACTCCAGTGTTCCTATGTAGTGGTAGATATGTCCCAATGTCTTTGAGGCACTGCCAGGCACAGCAGTGCCTTTGGGAAGGGTAAAGGCTGGATTTTGTGGAGTTTTGGGACAAGAGAGACAAGTGTGCACAGAACAATGTTCCCAAGCTGTGAGCATTACGCCTCCAGAAGTCTCAGAAAAATGCCTCAATTTTCATTAGTGCTGATGGCGCAGTGTCATTTCACGTGGGTCTTTTGTTGGCGATGGCCCCAAGCACTGCCGCTTCTTCAGCCTGAAAAATGTTATTGTTAGATGCTACATAAATGCCTGTGAACTATGAATAGTTCCTTTCCTCCACTGGACTGATGCTGTGTTCACTGCTGAATTAAGATTCAGCACTCAGGTTTTTGGACTCTTGTTTGTCTGCTACAACAAGTAGCGCATTTATTTGTGTCAACCCTGAGTTGCTTATCCTTGAAATATTATGGAGTAAACTTCAGTTTTGAGTTTATAAAGGCTTCTGAATGAACTGAAAAAATCTCTACAGTGAGTAGCCCAAGGGAATACAAGCTAATTGTTCCCTAGTAGCTGCTGATGACATAGGAAAACTGCAACTATTTGGAAAATAATTAGTAAAACACTGACTTTTGCTCCCACCCGCCCCTATCTCCATGGGTGCCCAAGGTGAAAAAATCCTTTGTGCTACAGATGCTGAGGAATGGATTTATTCACAGTGTCTGTCTTCTCCTGACAACTTTTGCTTGGCTATGTCTGCCCTGAAAGGGTATATAAGCTCTTCACATGCATGACTGTGTATGCTCTCTGGGCTTCCTGAGGTATGGATTGTTTTTGATCTAGGTATATGAAAATAGGATTATTTCCCTTAAGCTGATTTATCCCCATCAAGCAGAGTGTTTCTTTAAATCAAATGAGTACATTTAAGAATATCTTAAATTGTGAGGTTTTAAAGTATGTGTTGATTTTAATGCCAATCAGTAAAAGCCTAAGATGTTTCCAATTCATGCCAGTGCTACCCTCTTGCTGCTTTACTGAGATGTGAAGTGGAGGAAGAGATGCCAAGGGATGTGTATGAACCTGGATAAGTTGCTGTAGGCCTGGTGACTTTGAGAAGGTGCTCTGATTTACAGCAGTCACAGGTCTGCCCTCACTTCCCATTTACATTAATGGGCATCCGGCTTCCCCAATCCAGCGTGAGGAAAATTGGTCGTACAAAGATTAACACTAGAGCGATCATAATATCCACTGGTTGTTACAATAAATCTGTTTATCAATACACTCTAGACACATTCAATATTGTTGTGTTTCATAACAAATTACTGTAAGTTGCCGTTCTGTTTTATTCCCTTATTGCATTTTCACAGCACATTATAGGAATGATAAAATTCCATGAGCCATAACTCCTAATGGCAGAGATGATCCATTTGACTTCTAATCTGAAAAAAAACCCCACATACAGAGTATATACTTTGCCCTAGTGCAGAATAACAGTCATGCTTGCCTTTCTGGAAACACTGGGACATTAGTGGTAATGATTAGCAGTAATAGCTTTTACCGATAATATGTTTCTAGGTATGTAAATGTATCTGATTCATTGGTCTTGGAACTAAGGCCAACAATATCATACAACCATGTGAGAATGTGCATCTTTCAATACATCTATAATTCAGAGCATCTCTGATATCTTTTTAAGGCACAGGAAGTAAGCTGTGCACAAAAAGATGAACTTGCCCATGGCAGGCTGTGTGATGGGTACCTGCAAATCTCCTGCAGAAAAAAAATAATGAATTAATATTCAAAGTTGAGTTTCAGTTTTAGTGAGGCTGTTCGCAATGCTCACAGCATTGTCATAGTTACGGATTGATAGGAGGTTTCATTTGCTTTCTAATCTTTCTTAAAATTTTCACTGAGAAAGGTTGAAGGGCCAGTAGTGAGCTGGAAGCTCTCTGGAGCAAAGGTTGGGAGGGTTTGGGTGATAACCTTTTTGTTATAACTAAGCAAAGCAGACGCTACTCTGAAGCCTTCCAGTGACTCCTCCATAGCATAGGAGGTGCTTGCACTTAGAAGTGCATCTACAACCATTTGCAATCTATTGTCTATTCAAACCTATTTAATTTACTATTAACAAGACACCTCTTACTCTTTCAACTTAATTAAAGTGCTACTGACTCTTAGAAGGATTGAAGTGCAATAAAGAAGATAACCTAGTTAGGGTGTAATTAAGGAAATTTACTTAAGTAATAAACATGGTATTGCTGCCTTCTAAAAAAAATTACCCTGAATATATGTTAATTTTTTTAAAAAAACTTATCTTAAAATAAGTGTTCAGACATTTAATTAGAATAAGGCAAGGTAGCTATTGTGAATTAATTATATGTAATTTCCTCTAAGTAACCATTCAAAGCATGACATGCCAAATGCCCTTTGTGTGATCTGTCAGCAGGCCAGGTTTTTTAACCTCTTCATCTTGGATTAACCTCTTCTGGGCTGCAGCTGCTTTCAACTAAATCCTACAGGTGCCTAGTTAGGTCCTTCAAAAAGAAAAATTAAAAAGTGGTTAGAAGTATGAAATTAAAATTATCTCCTTGTTTAAACACTCACTTGACCGTGGGTTTAAAACACAGCATCAATACTTCAGGATTCTGACTGGACCGGGAAGTAAGGGAGAAAGCATTGTTGCTGTGCTCTGTCAGGTACTTAGCTTTAAGTGTTTTAAGCTCAGTAAGCATAGTTTAATAGGCTTATAGTAAAATAGAAAATATTGTTATTAAGGAAAATGATTTTGATGCCAGCCCTAGCAGGCATACCTGCCATGAGTTCTAAGATGTAACCTACAGTTCACTTTGAAATTTGTTTGGCTTTTTGAGGAGGGGAAAAATAGTCCAAGCATTGATAGGAGAACACCTGGTGCAGAGGTGAGCCTGCAAGCTGCTCACTTGTGCTGCAGGAAAGCATGGTGGCACCTTATGGACCACCTTGGTTACAGCTTGTGTTGCAGAAACTCCTAAAGCACCACAGACTTGTAGCTCAGTTTCTCTTCATGCCAGTGGGTTTCCAGCTGGCTGCTTGGTCAGCAATGTATGAAAGTACGCTCCTGAAGCTGCTTCAGCACTAGAAGTGGTAACTGCCTCAATCACACGTGTGCTTTGCTGGATGAAGGGTACACACCATTTATTGTACACGGGGACAACAGAGAAAGATATTCAGAGTGAAGTAACAAGTGTTGCTGATAGGCAAACTTTCAGGGTATATCTCTGGCAGGAAGAATGGGATCATGCTGCCTGAGCAGAAAAAGTGTCCTTGTGTGTACCCAAAAGAGATACTCTGGAGATGTTTACCTTCCTGAAAGACGAAATGAGATCACTGTTAATAGAAGTATTCAAATGATGTTTATATATAACACAAATATCTAACTGTATTTCAGGTCTGTCTAGTGCCCCATTTGTAACCCAGAATTTCTGGGGACATGCAGTACCTGATACTGCCCAAGTTTCAAGGCTCTCAGTGAATCTATCAGGGCTTTCTCTTCTACATTTCCAGATCCAATAAAAAAATTTGTCCTTTCACTATTCTTTTTCAAAGGGACTAATTTCTATATCTGTCTAGCTTAAGGTGAAGAGTTTGAAATCACAGCAAGTACATCCAAACCCTACCTTTTTGGTTCCCACGCCGTTAGACTTGGGATAAAGCTACACATTTAAATGACGTGACTGTGGCAGCTAGGGCTGTTAGTGCTGGTGACAGAATGGCAGATGCTTTCTGATTAAAACAATCTCCCACACAAATTACGTTAAGCCCTTCTTTGCATGTTGAAAGGCAATATGTGCTTTTACACCTGCCATGACTGTCAGCTGGTGTGTGCTGACTTCAACCAAGCTGACTTCTGCAAATTCATGATCTGTGCTGATGCTTCCACACACAGTCACCTTTTTCCCTGCTTCAAAAAGCTCTTGCCTTGCTTGCTGTCTGTGCTGCATGTGGGTTCAGCCTGAGGGGGAAATAAGGACTTTCCAAGGAAGGCTCATACTTGTCATCTGCTTTTAGGGACTTCCAGGATGCCTGGTTTTAATTTTGGAGTTATTTCATTCTTTTTGAGGGGGCTATTATAGCTACCTATGTTTGAACGGACCGTGTAATGTTTCTATTTCTACTCTAAACTACAGTCAGAGTGCAATTAACCTGTTTCTGTGCCTTGTCACCCAAAAAACCTTAAAGAAACACACTTCATTGCTGTATTTGAACGAATATTCTTGTCTGGACATTCCATTTTGATCTGAGTCTGAAGTGCCTTGAATCAAAATGGATTTTGGAGACCATCAGGACCAAATCACCAATGTTTCTGTCGTTGCACTGACACTGTTTCGTTAGATGAGAGACTTGGAATACACTTACATGCCTTGTAGCAGTGTAACGAAATATGACAGGTTAATTACTATTGGAGCTGGGCCAAGCAGAGGACACGGTGGCCCAGCAGGTGCCTCGTTCCCCGTGCAACGGATCATGTTTGTTCAAGAACTCACAAACTCATAAGGTCCAACCTGAGTGATTTGGTCGGAAGTGTTATTTGGGTAACTGCTGCTGCGTTGCTCAGGTGAGCTTGGGCGCAGAAGGTGTTTGTGGGAGGGGTGTTGGGGTCTGTCAGCCTGTGGGCTGACTGCAGAAGTTGTTCTCTTGAAGGGGGTCCAACTGGGAGCATAGTAGTTACAAAACCAAAGGAGAGGTGCCTTTGGCTTGAGTTTCTTTAAACAGCTATTTTGTTCCATTATTTCTCTATCAGGCTCAGATGCTTATTCTGCTTTTCTACCTGCTTCAGCTTTGTTGTGGTGACTGCCCACTGCAGTGGAGATTGTCGCTGGTTGGGAATGTTTATGGAAAGGAGCAGAATAATTTATTACAGAACAAGAAAAAAGAGAGAACATTGTTCCTCCAGTCGGATGTTTATTTAGTGTTTATTTAGTGGCTGCATATCAATTATCTGTTTGAACAGGTTTCATTACAGAAAGTGCAAAACCCCTGTGCACGTTTTAAAATATGCTAATCCTTACTTAGGCAGGAAATGGAAAAGGCTCATTTACAGTTTAATTTCTAATCTATGTGGGTTGCCATGTTGTATGCTGGGACATAAATAGAAAAGTTGGAGAGGACAGCTCGCTCACAATAAACAGGTGCTGCTGCTTTGCATTTCTGCTTACCACTCTGATCATATGTCAAAGCACGAGCCACAAAATGTTGAGCACAAACTCTGCCAAAACCATTTTATCCTGTGCTTTTCTTTTTGAGGGACAACATATGGGCAAGAGCTTGTAAATCAACCCTGATGAGGAGGGAATGAACAGGTTTTTTTCTGATGTGGGGAGCACAAAGAGCTGTTACAGTCCTTTTCTTTGGCTACCCATGTTAATTGAATTAGATCACTACAGAGCCTCACAGAACACCTGAAAAAAAGCAAACTCACATTCCCTACTCAGGTCCCTTCTGCTACTCCAAACGTCCTGGGACAAAGAAATTTCTGCCTTTCTTTTTTTTTCTTGATTTTCTTTCTCTAAAAAAGTTGAATTGCACAAATAATCTGTCCCTCCAACTTTTCCCCTTTAGTAGTTTGCAACAGTAATGGAAACAACTCATTCATCTGATTAAATATTTTTTCATGCAAGACTACCAATTTCGCTGTCAGGCCTCCTATATCAGCGTTTAATAAGTTGCCCGATGCTGTTGTTTTCCGGATGAAACAACTGCCCTACCGTTTCAGACCTGGGCTGCAGACTCCGCCCCCTTGAGACTGCTGGAAAGCAGGTGGGGTCAGCAAACTCCGGAGTGCAAGTCTTTCTTGAAATACCTGTCTCTGCATGTATTTGAAAATCAGGAGGCGAAGACATCTTGAGAGCCTGGGAGGGAAAATCCAGCTGCAGCAGGAAATGCAGTGGCAGTCCTGGGCCCGAGGGATGACCAAAAAGGGGCATCATTTTGCAGGACTCTTGCCAACACAGCAATGGCAGGGCAGTGACAGATATTCAGAATGATGAGATGGGGTATATTTGATATAGAGCAGCAGAGTTTAATTATGGACAAGAATCAAATTGATATTCATAGGATGATAAATAAATAATGTGTATGCACTCACAGGGAAGGACAAGAACATTTTTCTGAAGTGGAAGAAATAAAATCAGCAAAACAGAAATTAAAAATGGATCTATTTAGCAGAGTTTCTGATTATATGATGAATGCATCAGTTTGTGGAATTGATCCTTCTGTTACTGGAGAAGTCATTCATATCTGGGCTAAAGGGCTATGAAGTGAGCTGGGGTCACATTTCTCATCCTCTGATCTCTGCTCTGAGATTTCCAGCTAGAATTTTTTCTCCTCGGGGGGTGAATTGAGCATTGGGACGCTCAGCAGCAGCCAAAAGCTAAAAGGACAAGAGGAAAACCTGAGGAGTTGATTTGATAGTGATGGATACAGAAAGAAAAGCGGGGCTGTATTCTCCCTGGTTGGCTGAGTCCGGGGTACAAACCAGCACACACTATTCAGCAGGAGGCTCTTTAATATGGGTTAGCTTTTAGTTCAACCTTTTCAAAAAAAACTGGGCAGTTCACATAGGAGGATCTCTGTATCAGTACTACAGCTGCTTTTTAATTTTCCTCATTTTAGGAGATGTCTCCTAAACAGTTGGTGCTTCTGACATAGCTCCTGTCTGAAACATGCATGTTTCTGCAAGATAAGTCTCAACTTTCACATATAACCTGATGTTTCTTGTACTTGCAGCTATGGACAGGAGCTTGAAAATGGGAAAGAAATTATCTGAAATGAGAAAATGAATGAGAAAACCAGCGTGTTATACTTTCAACAAAATGCATTAGGTTTCACTCTTGGATTTGGGGAGTGGATTTGAGGCCTTGTCTCAAAATGATTTCAATACGTGGTGCTATCAATGTTGTGTTAAAAAAACTGGGGAACTGTCAAAGACTGACAGAAAATGGCTGCTTGGATGTATCAGGGACTTGGGTGACTCTCATTTGTCCATGGGGAACCTTTACATGTCTCAAAATGACTTATTCTCAGCTATGCCTGAGATGGTGCTTTGCTATGGACCGAGCAGCATGTATTTCTAGAGATAAGATAGGAGGAAGACCACACCAAAAAATGTGTGTGTGTATATATATGTATAAGCTTAAAAAAATATATATAAAGGGGGCCTTAGATCATGATTGGTGTAGCCCAGTTGGGCAAGGCACCTTCTTGAGTATCCTTGGCTTTTCTTCACCCCTGCACTCAGCAACTGGCTGCCCCAGCATCTAGGGGGAAATCTGAGAAATGCTGCCTTGGCAGAGAAGAGTTTGACACCATGAAAAAAATCCATTTTAAATTAATTTTCTTCTCGTTTAAAGGAAACACGGAGAATGTAGTATGGAAGAATAAGATCTGAAACAAATTGCTAACTGTAGTAATAATCATTTTTGTCTTAGTTATAAGGGGGGGGTAGGCTAACCTTGACTGCTGGACCTACACAAATGTCCTTTAGCAAGAATTAGAAGAGCCGGTGAAAGTATAATAGAGGCATTGCTTTATTTTCAAGTGACCGAGGAGGTTTTTCAAAGTTTTCCAGGAGGTGTCAGCAGTACTTTAAACCTTTCATTTTCTGTGATGGAGATTTCTGCAGAAGTTACTTTTCTAAATTAAAAATTAGGAAGAATCTCATGCTAAGGAAATAGTAATTGCCCATCATTCAGCCCCACCCCTAAGGAGATGGGTCCTTGCTACTGGCTCAGGCTGGGTTTGGAAGCCTTTGGGCACTGCATGTTTTGGCAGGGTTTCTTACAACCAGACTCTTGGCTAGTGGGCTGTGTTGGCATTGTTTCACTTCCTGTGGTTTTGGTAAGCAGCAGCCCTGCAGCTGGCTCTGGAGATCTTCTTGTAAAGTCATGGTACTTGGCAACTTCCAAGTCCTGCAGAACCTAAGCTTTCAGGACCATAAAGGAAATTTTTGCCCAGGTCCTCTGAGAAAAACCTTGAAAAATATGACCCTGTGTGAATAATTCAAAAGGGAATTAAAATAATCTTTCTTTTTTTTTTTTTTTTTTTTTTTTTTTTTAAAAAAAACCCCCTTGGT
>VXAY01005702.1:1137821-1300536 GCA_013399855.1 Oxyruncus cristatus
TTTTTTTTTTTAAGAAACAACCTCATGGTTATGTGGTTTTGGGATTAGAAATACTGCTGTATGGATGAGGGTAGAAATAGCTCTATTTATATTTCTCTTTCATCATCCCTAGTTGGCTTTCCTAGGAGGTGTTGGGATAATCTGGTCCAGGTTCTCGGCTGGTGTAAGCTGGCACAGCTCAGCAGGCTTCACAGAGGCTGAGCCAAGTTATACTGATTTAGAAACCAGGAAAATAATCATAATGACAGAGAGAACACTTTCCACCTGAGGATCCAAAAGCAGACAGGAAAGCCTATGGAGTCATCATGGCATACGTCTGCAAGGGAGAGCATTACTGGAGGTGGCAATCCAGCATTGTGCATCTTTTTGTGATAATAAAAAAAAGGTGGGAGGATGTGTATTCATAATATGGTGCAACTGAGAACAGAAAATACTTCTTTTTAAGTCCTGTTGTTGGTCAATGCAGCAATGTTAGTGAGAGACGTAGGTGATTTTGCCAGTCCCAGTATTTCCAATCTGCTTTAACACAGCTAATTAGTAAAGAAAAAGAGTAATCAGTGGAATAAAAACTTAAAAACATTTCATTTCAGAGCTTGCTGTGAGGAGGCCTTAAAAATAAGCAGAAGCATTGCAAGGAGATAGGGCTTTTTTATTTCAAAATCCAGCAGTCCAATAAAATCAGGCAGATTGACAGGCACAAAGAATTACAGTCAATTTACTTTTGAAAATTAGTACCATTGAGTTGCTAGTGGGAGGATTGACTCACTAAGGTCTGCTTTGGGACTACTTGATCCAACTCTTCTATGTGATCATAGATATCATCCTAAAGTATCGTCATACTGCTGCATGGTTTTTCATATTGCAATAATTAAGTGCTGGGATGCTCAATAAGTGCTAGGGACAACTTGACATGGTAAGTATTGAGCTAAGAAAGCTACACTACTGTAATGTGTGTTTTCTAAACCTCTTTCACTTGGTTCTGGCAGGATACTTTATGAAATGATCTTTTAAAATAATTCAGTTGTGTAAATATAATCAAGAAGTCTGCTCATGAGCTAGAGTGGCTTATAAAAAAGCACTGCACTGTTCAAACCATTAGTGGCCAGCCGAGTTAAAGATGAAAAAGAATATAAATCTGTTGCTTAGGGTTGTGTGAGATGGAACGACCTCTGCAGGGTCTGAGTCTTACCCTATGCTAGCAGGTTTGGAAAAACAAGTTGCATCAGCTCAGAACTAGTGGAGCCTGGTCAAGTCCAGCTCTCTCTCGTGTGGATTTTGCCCTGTCTAATAAACTTTACCTCGGTAGAGACACTGATAAGGTGTCTCTTTCATGCCAACACCAGTTTGCAGGAAACTTGCAGGAAGCACATAACAAAAAGGACAAACTGGTTGAAGCAGTGGGCTCAATACATCATCACTGTATACACAGATGCATTATTTCCCCAAAACTCAAATTCATTAAGTGTCAGCCTCTCAGCTGAGAAGCTACCTAGAAGGAGGAAGAGGAGAAGACAGTGAAGGATAAAAGCCAGTGTTAAGATGTATATTAATGGGTTCATAAGGGCAAACAGAGTAACTGTGTGAGAGTAGGAGTGCAAGGGGGGGTTTGGGGAGACTGCAGGAGGGAGTTGGTCCAGTCTTCTTATATAATCCCTGTCCAGCCTTTAATCCTGCTTGACAACTACACTCAGCCACACTTGGCTGGAGGATTAAAGAGGGGATCCTATTGGTTTTTTTTTTTTTCTTCTTTCTTTTCTTCTTTCCCTCGCTGGATGTCTTTTCTGGAGCATCTCCTCTCTGCCTCAGCCTGGCTTGGCTGCAATGCGCCTGCGTACAGCAATGCCCTGAGCCGTGCTTAACGTGTCCCCAGGAAACCTGGCCCCATATCCGCTGGGACCAAATTTCAAGGCATATCCCTATTAGCTTATTTTGATGTTTTTATCTTTCCGTGATCGGGAACCATTCTCTGTCAAAACAGAGACAAAACAGACACTTTCCCGATGGCATCGAGTGAATTTTTAGCTCTCCTCTGAGGAGAGGACTTCAATAAAAGATGAGGCTGCTCGCCACAGTGACTGGCTGGAGCTCTGTAACGTCTCCGGCGGTTCCTGCCTTTTGCTGTAAGTTTACACTTGTATGAACATTGGCTCGGCTGCCCCGCGTTGCTGTAAGTGGAGGTTTGCACGCAAACATGGCCTCCACAAAAGCCACCTCAGGCGAAAGCACTTCCCGCACCAGTAAAATGCGGTGTTACACGGGGTCTCCGGTGGGGAACTCTGCCAGTGGTTTGGCAGTGGGTTATGTTTTAGTCATGAGGGATGGGAGTCCCTGCCCTCCCACCTCCCCCCTGACCAGGGAGCATGGCAGGTTTGCTCAAAGACACTTGAGAGCGGATTGCCTGTGGCTTCTGAGGAGAGGCACATCATCACAACAAAGTTTGACTCAGCTGTGGGAGCACTTGTTGAAGGTTTGATACACGCGAACCTTGTGCTCTGCAGAAACACCAGTGAAGTCCCACTCCCGTCCTTTAACCTCCTAAGCTCCCACCCTCACTTGCCTCAGCTATGAAGAAATAAAATGGAAACAAAGACACCAGTTTTCTTCTGGAGCCTGGGAAGTGCACAAGGTCTGTAGATCATTCAACCTCCTCTTCTTCTGAAGCTGAAATGACTGAAAATCCATAAGAAATGCCAAAATGGGGGGACACACACTCACAATAAATCAGGTTAGGTTTTGCCCCTCCTGAAACCTCCTGGGTTTCTTTTATTCATGAGGCTAATGTTTCTGTCTGCTGCCCTTAATTACAGGTTGGGAAGCTTCCCATTTCTTCAGGGCCACCCCTGCTCTGTGGCAGCACACAGATTAAGTACTGGAAACGTCCCTGGGGTGCAGCAGCTCCCACCAGCATATGGATTTTTTCTGAGTCTGTAAAATCCAGGTGGAAAGATGGGGATCTTGCATGCCATGAAACCACACCTTTTGGCTTCACCCAAGGTGCATGTTCTATGGGAAGTGTGTGCAGAGGTGAGGAGGACCAAGTGAGAGGGCTCCACAGGAGGCTGGGGGCAGAGGTGTGTGTGAAGATGGCATAACAGAGAGAAAAAACACTGTCCTGGCAAAGTCCTGTGAAATTGGTGGAACTACACTCCGAGGTATTTTGGTACTGATGCACCCAAAATGGGGACTAGTTATATCTATGTGCCACTTACTAGTTCTTAGAGTTTCTACACCTGCTATGTGGGAATTTCAAGACAGGCTGAGACTGTTCCACATGCCAGGTGGAGGGAGCTTGGATGGATAATAATTTCCATGGGTTGTCCTGCTTGTTTCCTTGTGCCATGCAGCCATCTGCAGGCAAAGTCCTGGGGGAGGCAAACCTGGGAGACATATTTGAAGCTGATGCTGAAGCAGGTTACCAAAGTAGAAACACCGGAAATTTTGGGGAGAGGAGATCTGGAGAGTTTTAGGAGGCTGCAGAGAAAGGGAGCCGTGGAGGGGAGAGGGATACTTGCAGCAAAGATGCTGCAACTACTTAGCCAAAGGGGAGGTGATTAGCTTTGCAATATATTTGCAGGAGGACTGACTTTTTGGCCAAAGATTTAATTTTTCTAAAGAAAAATTAGCCTCAGCTAATCCTTTCGCTGCTGTCAGCACTGCAGCAAAGCATGTGGGAAAGTGCCGCTGCTGCTGAAAATTGGAGTTGATAGAGGGGAAATTTTTCAAAAGAAGATGGCTCCTTGGGGTCCCAGGACCCACTGAGTTTCAGGCAAGTTTATTCAGTTACTCAGAAGCTTTTGAAAAATTATTTAAAGTCTCTCCCCTCTCATTATCACAGGCTCCCCAGCAGGTATCTCAGGTTTCTATAATCCTCAAATCAAATACGACAGTTTCTCTCCTGTATCGGTTTTCATTCTCACACTGACTTCAGGATGGATATTTCTTTTCCTCCTTTTTACCAGGGGACTGATGTTAACCATTTTAAAAGAAGCAACAAATATTATGTTTTTGTATTCAGGCATGCCAGCTAATGCTAACTGGTATTGCAGCTTTGGATAATTCTGTAGGTTAAAAAGGCAGTGCTCTAAAAGGAAAGCAAGAACCATGCTTTATGCAGTAGTATGATTTATTATGACTATGTTTGCTTTCTGTTTTCCAAAATCTCCTCCATAAAGTCAACACTTGGCATTAAAATCCATCTTAAAATATCAGGCTGAAGCATGTTAAGGAAAAAAACAATAACTTTCAGTAGCACTTTTTCATTAACCTGGAACTAAAAAAATCCACTAAGAGATAGTGGAATGTTTCTTTAAAGCCTGTTTTTCACCTTTCCATACACATTTTCTCAAGCAGTTTAATCAGACAAAAGCTTTCTTTATCATTTGACTTTTTTTTTTTTTTTTTTTTTTTTTTTTTTTTTTTTTTTTATTCCTCCAGTGGTTCCTGACCTTTTGGGAAATTGCTTATTTACAGTGTTGTAAAGAAAGTGCTGACAGTTATTTATCAGGTTATGTCATGATGTGGGAAAACTGACCTTGATTTACTTGTGCCATTAGAGACGGCATCAGAGGATTGAACAAGCATTTTTCTATAGCATCACTAAGTAAAACCAGAAAAGTCTCTTGGTCACTTTTTCCAGTTACTGTACATGAAAAAGTAGGCAAAAATATTAATTGGCTTGTTAATTAACAGAAATGTTAATTTTAAATTCAAAGTGATTTAAAATGCCTTGCCGTGGTGAGTTAATATTTGCTCATTAAGACCAGCATTCAAAATTCTTTCCTATATAGCACCGTCCAAACTGTGTAACCAGGAACAGAAATGGACAGATGCTCAGAGCCCAGTGCTGTGGGAAAAGGTGCGGTGGGGGATTGAAATGAAAAGGCAATTATTTCGTTTTTAAACTGTTCTTTAAATAAACGGGAAGCTCTGCAGGATGCAGTGGGAATCACCTTTTGGGGTCTGGGAGGGTGAACTCTGCCACCAAATATTTCTTTGCCTGGTTAATCTGTTTGGGAATTCTCATGTGCTTAAAAGGAGGTGCCTGCTTGAGTACCTTTCCCAGTCAGAGCCACAGCCAAGAAATAACAATGATGTCGATAGCAAGTGCAGCAGCAAATAAGCTGAAGACGAGGAGTGTTCGGCACCCTGTGGCTACCTGTGTTACTGGGCATTTGCACATAATTTCCAAGGCTTCCTCCAGCTCCCTGCAGAATCCTACTTTCCTTTCCCCTCAATTATCATTCCAGCTTATGGGGTGATTTTTTTAAAGTAAGAAAAAAACCTTATAAATACATCTGGCATCCAATTCTCCATTGCTCCATCCATTTCTCATTGATTAGTAACTGGAGAGGCTCGAGAGGTGCTCAAAAAGGACTGATTACAAAGTCAGGGAAAATGAGACATTCTCCGAAAGGGCTTCTTCTCTGCTGCTGTTTGTGCTGCCGTGCTTTTCCTGCAACTCTGGACCATGCCCATAATAGTTTTGCACTTTTTTTTTTTTTTTTAACTGAAGAACTCACGGAACAGACTGCTTATTCTGGGAAGCTCCTTTGAGAGGCTTGGAGGTATTTTTTAAGAGTCGTTCCCTTAGTGTTTACTATGAGCAAATATTTTAGAGCTCCACTTTGATGGTTTTAAGTAAATACAATTCTGGTTTCACTGCACAGAACAAATCTGGATGTTTCACCCAGAGAATAAAAGAGATGGGTCTCTTCTCGGCATTTATAACCCCTGTCTTCTGTAAGCAAAAACTCTTTGCATTTTCTATTTAAAAAAGAGCTTATGAAAAGTATTTACATCTTGCATTGTGTGCTGACTAAAGTAGAATGTAGGCTAACTCTATTTTGTGGTCATGTTAAATACAGCTTTTGATGAGACTCTCACTATAGGTGTTAAGTGAAGCAGAACAATAGCAGGAAAAACTTCAAACTCATGTACTTTCACCTTTTCTTTAAGTTCTCACTTGAAAACGAAAAATCAGCAATAAGGGCAGACAACTGGACTGTGTTTTGCAATAGCAAAACATAACGTGGAATGTTCTCATTTGGTAAAAAAGAGGTTAAAAAATACCAGATTGTGGCATAATTACCAAATTACGACATGTAATCTGTAGGTTTAACTTGCTAATTATGTGTGATACATGGGTGGTGAAGGAAGAATACCAAGCATTAGAAGCTTTCCTTTAGTCTTTGCAAATTTGTTTTGATTAGGGGGAGGAATAGGAAAAAAATCTTTCTTTACCACAGCAACATTCAACCGAGCCTTATTCTCTTGTGCCAGGTGGAATAAAAAACAGCTATACAGAGTAGTGGGTGATGTGCTCGTTTTAAGAGAAATAGAGGGTGTGATAGGCATTTTGTGAGGTTTAGATGCCTCTAATATATGTACATATGCTTTTGGGAAAAAATATTCTTAGAGTGAAGAATAGCACCCTGAAGGTTTTATTGCCAGAGTGTGTTTCCAACGGCTGTCAGGAGTGCCAGTGTTGATATTTAAGATGAGTTCGTGTGTAAGTGCCAGCCCTATCTGCACAGTCACTCTGCTGGTTTTTTTTTTCCCCCTCCCCTTTGTAAGTAACTGTCAGTATTTACTAGTCAATATAAAGCAGGACTATCTCCCTTCTCAAAAATGTATGCTTTTAAATCAATTCTGAGGTAGGGAATACACCGTTCTCCCTTGCAGTTGACAGGCAGGGTTAATATTCTTGCAGCTGAAGATCTGGGGACTGGAGCAAAATGCAAATGGCCACGGAAGAGACGGATTGAGAAAACGGCTGTGTGTGAACTTGACAGTAAGAGAAGCAAGAAGGAATGAAATGACCTACATTTTGCTAGAGCGAACCTGGTTGTTAATGAAAGAGAAGAGCATACAGTCATTTGTACTTTTATGTGTGTACATTCATAATGCTCACGCTTACCGCAAAACCACAATCTGTCTTGAAATCATTCTGAGATATTAAATAGCTTTCTATACAGCAGATGCATTTGAGCTGAATCTTCTAGGACTGCAGCAGTGGACTTGAAAAACTCAGCCAATATTGGCAAAATATGAAGCACTGCCTTTTTTGCTCATGCACATGTAAACATTTTAATTGCTAAAGGAGATGTTTCCCTGCAGTTCCTAGCGGTGTTGTAGTTAAAAACAAACCAACTTAAACCAAAAACACCCAAAACAAACAAACCCAACAACCTAAACCTGGCAACTATTTTCATTTGTATTTCAATTTTAAGAACTTGCAGCCATTTAGTAGGGGGGTGGGAGGTGGGGGGTGTTGCAGCACACCCTGATTAACCATTAGCAATAACACAATGAACTCAAACGAAACTGTCTTCAAATCAATAACAATCCTGATGCAAGACAGATTTAAATTCACCTGAGAACCATATTTTGCCTTGGAGATAAGAGAACCGGTTACACTGAGCTTTGTTGCATTAATAATAATAATTTTGTATCGAATTAACTACATTCTGCCCCACATACAGCACATTGCAGCAGCAAAACCTTCATTAATAAGAGATGCAGAAATGTGTTGTATGGAAGAATGGAAACCAAACAGGGATTACAAAGTCACTGTTTTGTTTGTAGGTTACCCTTACTCTGCTGTTATTTTTTACCTCCCATAAATTCAAACTCTTTAAAAAACCCCTGATTATGACAATATTTATTGTTACTGCAAACAAGAGTTACAGCCCATATTGTTGAACCTTGGAAATTAAGCCAGCCCAGAGTTTAGAGCACATGTGGGAGGACTGGTACAGTAATTAAGGGGCATCTCAGTCATTCACAGCAATCTTTATTTCAGGGAATTGTATTCATGCTCAAAAGTCTAAGAAATAAATATGTATAGTTTTAGAGAATAAGTGGTAAATGTGCATTCTGAAACAGAGGAAAGGCTGAAATTGAAATGTCATAACCAGACAGGCAAATGCAGTTTCCAGCATGCTCTTGTAATTGCAGATGCATTCTTGTGATAGCAGATCCACTTTCAGTTTTGTTTATTTTCTCTTTGGTCTGGTGTTTGGAGTTCGAAATATCTCGGGTCAGTTACATCCCTACTGTCACAAGAACCCTGGCTCTGACTACACCTTGAAGGGGGTGGCCTTGCACAATGCAGCGGGATGGGGGGAGTGGGGGTAGGAAGTGGGGGGGGACAGTGTTCAACAAACCTTTAAGGACAAGAGAACAGAGAGTCTGGAGTAGGCAAATAGTCTGCTGCAATCTAAGGAAGCAAGTGAGGCATCCTGTGCCATTCCTGCCTTTCCATTTTATTTGTAGGCTATGGATTTCAGGGGAGTAAATTGCTCTGGCTAAATTCTTTTGTTTGTTCATTTATATGCAATATTCTCACTGTAGGGACAGCAGAACCTGAGAGGCTTTCCAGTGTTTGACTTGCACGTGTAGACACCTTCATAGCTCCATTTTCCCTGGCTAATATTGATTTCCCTGTGCAAGCCATGTTTGCTTAAGGAGGTTACACTTTTCAGGGACACCCCTCATGTCCTACATAGAGCAAGGAGAACCCTCTCCTGGCATTGTTGCTTTAGTGAGGAGAAAAGCTGCACTTCCAATATATGTCAGAATTTATCCGTTTTTTCCCCCCAATTTTACCTTGCATGGCTCAGCATGAGTGGAATGTGTTTGATTTCGTCCTAATTATTTTTTATATGTATTTTAAATCTCAGATGTTGAGATGATTTACATTAATTAAACTTCAGTTGGCTTTAAAATTGCCATGTATCAATTTCAGCAGCATTTATAGAGAACAAGATAGAGAATTTAAATTACACGCCATATGGGGCAATGCTAGGGACATTTGCTATTGTGTTAATTGCTTAGAGCTACATTTTCTATCCTTCTGAGTGAGACATTTGCTCTCATGCTTGCTGAATTAGGTGAAGACTTTCCTGCTCAAATGGAGTATTTACAGATTTCTCTCCCTCCTGCTGGTTTTTGCTCTGCTGCAAGGATCAGCTTTTCAGAGGGGTTCTGCTGCCATTAGTACCAGTGTCACCTCTGCCTTTGCTGGAAGGCAAAAGTAGAAGTGCCTGAGGGGTCCCTGGCTGACACACCAGGACCTTACCAAGTCATCTTGGGGATAGAGAGCCTGCTATCTATGAAAGTAAGCATCCTTCACCGCCAAGGTGGAGAGAGGCATGCTTTGTTGTATCCCAAAATGAGTCTGAATTTTCCAATCCCAGTTCTGAGGACTCTAATTGTCATCACAGTTGTGTCCTGACTTTGTTGGCAGAAAGGGGCAATCCCCACAGGTGATCCCCAAGCTGCTTCTGCTGCAGGGGAATCAACATTTGCAAGGTGCAGATATGAATTTGCAGGTCTGCAGTGTTGGCAAAGTGGTGCCAGACATGCTGCTGCAGAAGGGGCTGGAGTGAAAACCAGCAGGCTCCTATGGATGAATTTGTACAAATAGGGGATATGGTTGGCACAACTGGCCTGGGAGGAAAGGGCTTTCAAGGCTGACCCGCAAGGCAGAGTAACATCACCCTTTTCCTAAAGTTTGCAAGTGGTGTTTTTGAGTGAACCTACTGAACCAGTGTTTTAATTTGGGGGAAATCAAACTTAAATGCCTTAACAGCTCAAAGAACATAGATCCTCTTGAGAACTTTGGGATTAGGGATCCTCTCCCTGATGAAACATCTCACTTTTTCTTGTCTCTTAAAATGGTCCACATACTTCTTGAAATAAGAGACAGAGAAGAGGTCAGATGGTTGGAGGAAAATTATTCAGTATGCTCAGCAAAGCTTCCCTCCTTGGAGACCTCTCCAGGTGAGCACTCAAAATCTGAAGAGGATGAAACCACAGGTCTTAGTCCCATTCTGAATCCCTCCCAGACAGAGACTTTTGCAAAAAAATCCCTCCAAATATCAGTACAAATCAATTTGTCATGCAAGATCAGAAAGTACTTGGAGGTTTCCCCACAGCTGGCTTCAAAGAAGTGGGGAAATAAAACACAGAAAGATGTCAGGGAGGTGCTATGTGCAGCTGTATCTATCAGTTTACAGTATCTTTCTGCTTATGTCTGGTGCTTCCTGCTTGGCGATATGGCAATATTGTAATGGGATTCTCCTATATTAATATTTTAAATGAATAAATAAATATCTGATGAGATACTGTGGATCTCTGCAATCTTTTCATACATTCAGTGGAAGGTAAAAAGAGAATTAAAGATGAGATTAAAACAGCCTGGGTGATATATTTCTCTGGGATGTGGTAAAGTCTCTAGGTAGTTATGCTGTGCCATCAATGTTACAAGTTACATCTATATTAAAGAGCATGTGTATGTATCTCTCTCTCTCTCTCTCATTCTCTCTCTTTCCATAAAGGCCATGAAGGCTATCCCTCATCAAGGAGGGTCCCAATTTCCACTAGAACCGTTGTAACAATAATGATAGTCTGTGGAAGCATACTGTTTTTAAAGCATCAGAGGCTCATAAGGTTTTCACTTAATTTTGGTCTGAATCTGTTTTAGGAAATAAGTCAGCTGCACAAGGATTGGAAGTTTTTTTTCCCTTACATTTGGGGGAAATGTAAAGCATTTTTTTTCCTCTCTGGTTCTGCATTGCAGTGTCCAGTTCTTCCATGAAAGGATGCTGAGCCCTTATCCACAGTTAGCAAGAAACACAAGATGAGAAAAGATGATGGAAAGAAACTGCCCGAGCTCCGTTAATAGAAATGGAATCTCCAAAAGCCTGTCAGAAATGCTGTCATATTCCAGGGCAAATATTAATCCCAGCATTATAACTACATCATTCTGCTCTTAACATAGATCACACCTGCTACACTGAGTTTATTCATAGAATAAACTGATCTCTGCAGGACTGAGCAGGAGCCTCAGGAATACTCTGCATTGGCCTGACTCCTCCTAAATCAGGAATAATACTGGCACAGACTTTGCCAGGGCCAGGCACTCAGACAGCTCCTTCCCCTTCCATTCAGATGTGCTGGAGATGGAAGGTTTGGGGTCAAATTCTGCTCTTGTCTCAGCTGAACATTTCTGGAGGTCCCTGACCCTATCCCCAGTTCACCTCATTGCTAGTGTGGAGAGGATTAGGGATTTTAGGAATAACCACTGCATCTTGACAGAGTTTCTACAAATGAAGTCAGGTGTGAGCTGTAAAAACATTTTTTCATCTAGAAATGAAATGCATGTTTTTTCTGGTTTTTTTTTTCTGATAAGAAAATATATTCATCTTTCCCTGTTGTACAGCACCCCATGAGTTTGTAGAGTACTGGGGGAAAAGGATGGGTAATCCCCCCCAAACTTGTAATTTATAGGTATCTCTGTCATGTCATGTCACAACATGACTGAGATTTCTTTGAGTAAATTCTGTATTTAGGCACATTATTTGTTTCCTGTATCTAGCATGGAGCTTTGTTCAATATTTCTAAATGGCAAACATTTTTCTTGATGCGAAATGTACAATTGACAAACTGCCGTTGGGAAAGGCAGAGTTATTTTCACCAGGAAAACTCTTAATAAGAATAAACTATGACATCTAGTCATTTTTCAAAGTGTTTCTCACTGAAACTTTAATAACTTCCTGCTACATATCCTAAGTCATTGCTCAGCACCTACTGTGAAACTTCCTACCAGGCAGCTGCATTGTGGAAAAGTCTTATCAAATTTCGGCCAGGTTCTGCCTTTGACCTTCAGCTGTCTGCAAACAGAAAGCTCCCAGCTAAACGCTGGAGCCCTGTGGCCTCTGGAGTCGGCAGCTCCCCGTAGCTGGAGTGAGGAGCCACAGGAGGAGATAATTGCCATGTAGTTTCCAAAACGTTTTTTCTGCTATCTGCTTCCATGTTTGTACTCCGCATTTCTGGCTACCTGTATTCATCAAATTCACACTTGGAATAGGCTATTGGCTGCATGCTAATAACCCCTTGTTCTTTAATGTTCTCTTTCTAGTTAATTAATCTATTTATGATAATAGTATGTCTCATTTTGTGCTTTCACTCTAGAGGGTGTGTTTGTATTATCCTGCTGTATAGTGTTGACTGGTCCTATTATCATTTATCATTAAAGGCAGCAGCAACACTCTGGCCTGGCCTGCCAATAATTTTTCAATTAATTGCTTAGTGGTTGCTTTTTCTTTGCTTTTGGGTTTTGCCAGTGAGTACAAGGTCTTTAAGCTTTCCATCTGACTCTTTCTTTTTTTAACTTTGCAACTGAGCTTTTTTTATGCTGAGGCATGTGAAGCCTGTCTGTGGGGAAAACATCCAACAGGGCAGGCAGGCAGGCAAAGTGGTCTATGGGGAAAGCATCCAGGAGGGCAGGCAGGCAGGCAGGGTTGTGAGCCAGCAGCGCCTTGGGAACGCTCCTTGTGGGAGTCAGAGCCCGCGAGGGGCAATGCAGAATGTTGAAAGCACCAAGTCTGTGTCTATCAAGGTGGCACACTCAGGCCTGTGGGCTGGGATAAATCGTAAAGGCTCAAGGGATGGCTGCAGCCTTCGACATCATCATGGAGTGTCTGAGAATGGTGACGCTGAATGCAAATCCCTGGATTTGTCTTAAAGGCGATCCCCCTGTGGAACAGGGTGACAGCAACAAGCTACAGAAATAGGTTTGCATGTCCGAAGCTTTGCTTTAGCTCAGCTATGGGTGCCCCTTGCCATGGGGCAGCTGTTTGCACATTGGGTTCCCCCTAACAGGGGCCATTTCTGGTGTCTGCAGCCACCTTGAATCATTGCAGCACGTTAAATGCGGGCACATGCCTGGTAACAGCAGCATATTGCTGCCAACTTCCACTCTGCCACCGTGGCACACACACTGCAAAGGATCACAGCTATCACCTAACGCATCTGTGCTTTGGCCGGATGGGCTGCTGAATTAAAGCTTGCATTTCTCTACATTTCATCCCTCTGGACCCATCTTAAAAAGGATGACAGCACATAGATTTAGAAAGCAGAATAGCTGCAAGCCACTAAGTATGTAAAATGAGGGGGTGATTGTAAAATAATTGGAGCCAATGATTACTAGAAATGTTTGGGTTTTCTTTGTTTACAAGCACTTCATTAAAGGCTTGACCTGCTTACCTTAAATTAATTTTGTTTCCAGCCACATGGCTACTTGTTTCCTTCCACATTCTCCCAAGTGTTTTATTTTTAAGCAGATTCTCCTCTGGACTGCGTTCATGCCAAGTTTTGTCTTATGTTCTTTATCAGTACAACAATATGAAATATTTAATAAGAAGTTATCACTGTGGCCAATATAAAAGATTAAATAGGTCTGTTGGCCTTGGTTCCTGAAGGAGGAAACCTGGTAGGCAGAAAGAATCAGAAGAAACAGCATCAAATATACGGATGTGGAGTCAGATCAAAACATGAGAAGCTCTTCTTTGTGCTCAACAGCTTCTCCCTTTGTCATGCCACAGGCAGGGGAGAAGGAACAGAGCTATATTTGAATCTTTATTTGCTGTGTTTTAAACTAAATTGACCTTCTCCTGCAGAGGAGGGGGCAGCATAGCAAGCCCTTGTGCACAGGAGCCCTGCAAACGAGTTGTCACCTAGTTGGCAATTCTGTGCTTTTATGTTTGCTCTTATGTACCCTCAGCTTTTATTTCTGCCTGGGAAATCGCTTGGTTTTTACCCCACACTCCTCCTGGATCCCACACAAGTAATTTAAGACTCCTTATTTTATTTTTTTTTCCTGTTATGCTAAAACTCCTTCCTCCAAAGGGTGCTGTCAGCAGTGTGTGTGTGTGTGTGTGTGTATGGCAGCTTCCCGGCATGTCTCATGGAGGCCTCTCGGGGGATTGATGGGCAGGAGATGGCTCAGGCTGCTTTGCACAGGCAAAATAATGGTATGTCTAGACAGGAGAAATGCTGAAGCAACATTCCTGGCAACAGTGGTGATGCCAGATACTGAAGCATGCCCAACCCTGCCAGGTATCAAAGCCCCTTTCTGTGATTCAGTCACTGTGGTGCAGATATCTGCCTTTCCCAGCGGTTTGTTTCTGCCAGGAAGGAGCTTCTGTGTTGGCTGCCCCACGGAGGAAAGCTCTTTATTCCTAACATGGCTCATGCCAATGAACTTGGTGTGTGCTGGCAACAGTGCTCATTTCTAGCTCGTGAAATAGACACATTAGGAAGGCAGTGGTTGTTAAGAAACTACACAACAGTGTCCATACCATGTAGCTATAATAACGTTTTCATTCTCGTAGAATAATGTACACAACAGACAGAGGTGGCCTCAGAGAGGACTGATATTGCCTGCAGTGTGATAAGGCGTGTGATGGGGGGGTTTTCTATTTTCTTATCCACGTGATTCATAGAAAGACAATAAAAAACATATTTCATTTTTCACGCACTTCAGTGTATGGCTTTTACCTTCAATAACGTTTGATCATCCACTTAACTCGCACACACTTGTTAGCATCTTTGATGTTTTCCTTTGTGTACTAACAAACAAAAGCTGAAGTTTACTGATTGCATCATTATGTTTTAAACAGCATTAAACAAGTAAATGCTATAAAGCTATGATAATTTAAAATTGCTATCATGCAAGTTGGCCTTGTATGTGCATTACACTGGTATGCATTTGTTTTATTTAGGTCAGCTATGTCATTGTTAAAGGGCATCCATATCAAATTGCTGAGGCATCTCTCAGTACATGGAGCACCCTGCATATAAAGTGTGTATGGAGCATGTAGAGAGCCTAAGCATTCAATGTTAGACATGCAGGTTTAACTCTCATCCTCTGTAAGCCAAGCCAGCCAGTATTTGGAGAAAAGAAGCCATGTCGCTGGGAATGAAGGGTTGTCTTTTTGTAGTCCAGTAGGAGTAGCAGATTACAAAGGAAAATGTAAGGTGAGCGGGAGCACCCCACTGGTGAGTTCTGCAAGCAATTAAACATCTCTGCAGTAACAAGTAGCTGGTACCAACAGGGTGGAGGGGACGTTATCAAAGGAATACCATGACCAAATAGTTGTCTTCTAAGGAGATGAGTAGTTCATGATCTGGAAATTCAGTAAACAAGCAGCCTTCCGCATTTGACAATGGCTAAAAGCAGATTGTGAAAGACAAAGGTAGCATTGAGATACACCACTGGCTGCTTCCCTCCCCTGTACTATTATGTAGGGAGGCACACAGCTTTCACCTGCTTTTAAGAGATGGGATGTCCCTTTTCAGCAATTCAAGGCTTGAGCAGGTGGCACTGTAGTTGTTGGTCAGACGTACAAACAGGGGAGTAACCATGCTGTGTTCATTCCAGCTGCCTAGGATAGAAGCAACATTATTTGTGAATGAGGAGAATGCAAGTTTCTACGTATTCCTTCTGGTTTATCTCTTCTATTGGTGAGCATACCGACGTCTTTCATTCTGTCGCACCACCTGCCTGCAGAGATGGAACAGGAGAAAATGAAAGCTGTGCACTAGCTAGTCAGAGGCTTAAAATGCAAAGGTCAGGGAGGAAGCTTTTTGCCAACATGGCTTTCTGTAGTGAGAAATTGAGGCTGGAGTAAGAGAATAGAAGTTATGCCGAAATGTTTGCTTGGGCTGGTGCTGGTGAGGCATTCAAGGCCAGGAAAATTAAATGGCACAGGTGGGTCACGCTGCCACAGGACCCAGCTAAGACAGCCAGTCAGTGCCTGGCAAGCCTGTTTCACTCTCATGGGGAGGCAGGGTGTACCACAGGTCTGGAAGCTGCAGAGATGTTGTTTGTTGTGGATCTGGTCTGGGCAATTAAAACTAAAGATTTTCATCTACTGGTTGTTAGTGAGCAGCAGCTGAAGGACCACAAATTACCTCAGTAACTTGAAAAATAGTCAGTTTCAGACAGAGAAACATTTTTTCATTATTTCCAGCACTTCTTTCATTCTGCTGCTACTTCTAGGTTGTGGCAATAAGGACTGGTTTGGTTTCTGGTGTTCTCAAAGTCAGGGACCATTATTTCAGGAAGCAGCATGAGCCACTTTTTGCAATTAACACAAGTTCAGAAATGGCTTTCAGCGTTTGCACACCCGTCAAAGTGCTGTGCCACTTGGACCCGGTAGACATGGCGCTTTTCAGTCACACAGGCCTACTCCTGTGTAGCTGTTTTTTGCTTTTTCTAACAGGCCTGCTTTTCTTAGCCATTGTCCTGAAATAAAGGTGTAGGGGTCTGGTGGTTTCGGCCTTTCTTTAGCACACACAGCTGCAGCATTTAGTATTTGTATGGGCTGTGTAGGCTGCAGTCACGCCATGAAGTCCCACTCTAGACCCAGACCCCGAGCATCCACTAATCCTCTTACCAAAGTTAATATCCCCTGTGCTTCCATGATAAGCAAGACTGAATAGAAATTCTCAGTCTCCTCTATATCTTGAAGTTCAGGAGAGAAATTAACATACATGTATAATGAGCTATACTTAAATAATAACAACATCATTTTTAACTAGAAAAATGTTCATGCCATTTTCCTCCTATAATGGTATCTCCATTTAGCTCTGCTTTTAGAACTTTCCATGGAGTCAGACATCCTTTGATGCTAATTCATGAACACTCAGTGAATTCCCGTCACTCCTAATCCCTCAGCCTCTCATTCTTTATGAAACGTCTTAATGCCTTCAACAAGGCCCATTAGCACTGGAAACATGGGTTTCCTTGGCCCCCAGCTGTATTAAAAGGAAGCAAAAGTGAGGGCCTGTTTATAGGAGGATCTTGTTCACCATCTAATCCTCTTTCATTTGGGTTTATTTCCTGGTGGTTTTTGTTTTACCTCTTAAATCATTGTATTCTAGCACCAGCCACTCTGAGCACATTTCTCTGACTTGGACTGGTATGTGTAGTGCCACCCCCTCACACAGCTCAGGCTTTCTGGTCCACTACCCGTCACTACCACTGGCCCTAGTGCAGGTAGGTAGAAGCAGCACCTCTCTTTTATGGCAGGGAATTTGCTCGTCTACCGAGCTGAGTTACCTCCAAAACAAATGCAACCTTTCATTCCATTTCTTCCTGCACTTTCTGTTTGGTTTAGGCTCGTACACCGGATTTTTAAGGTTTCACAATGCCTGCAGTTTATGAGTAGCTGTCATGTTCCAAGTAGGAATACAATGAAGCAGTGTTAATGTTTTTCAGTTGAACAAAGGAAAATTCAGCTTTGATGCCAATTTAAATGCCACCAGTTGAAAACAAGTAGTTTCAAATGAACTTTAGGAGTCAGAGCTGGTGTGTAAGGATCAGCTGCCCCTTCCAGGTGTAAAGCAAACAAAACCAAGCCATACTATCAGACTTTGTGTACTAAGTACGTAGTTTTTATCCTATAAAACCTAATTATGCTCAGTCAACACAGGAATTCAAAAGTGCTTGCAGGTTGTTGTTGTGGACTCTCTTAAATGTCTGGTGTGGTGCTGATTAGTCAACACTGCTTGCTCTTAGTTTTAAGGAGAAAAAACCCTGTCTCCTCTGCTGATAGTTTGGATAACTTATTGATTTCAGGGGCAGAATGGACAACTGACTTGTTTATCCTATTCTATTAATCATGGACCATGGTATTTTTCTAATTTGCTATTCTAATGGTTTTGCCAAGTGGTTAATTATCCTTAATTAAAAACAAATAAAAATAAAAACAAAGACACCCCCCCACACACACACACACACACTCCTCGCTTAATAAATAGGTATTACCTGGCTTTGGCATCCAGATGTTTTTTCATATTACACCTGCTTGTACCAGTACCCAATCCTCTTGGTGGAGATTCTTATGAGCCCATTCCCATTCTGTGTGAGAAGAATGTACAGCAGCCATTGTACCATAACGTGACAGTCATTATATAACTGGGAAACTGTCATTTTGATTGCGTTTCTCCTTTGTTAGAAAATCTTTGCTTTAGCACAGGCTGATAAGATATAGGATTCTCTGTGTTGCAAGATAGAATTAGGTGTCTCCACTTCTCCGAAGTGGATTATCCAGCACTGGAGTCACACTGTTGAGTAGCACTCTCTCTCTCTGTTCTTCATCAAAAACCTTGGCATCTAAAGCTGGTGGAAGGAATCCCGATCCTGAGGCTCTGTCTTTTGACAGACGGAATCCAACTGGATTTTTAAACCATGCACCAAATTATGGTGGTTTTAGTCAATCATTCAATCTGAAGCTTGTCAGGCTTGATGATGCAGCAGTGATGCTCAGTTTCGGTCTGTTTGGATGGAATGCAAAGAGGTTTGGGCTTGAAATTCTTCCTAAATTTCAATGGGTTTGTGTACCAACTTTTCTGGTGGTCATTTGGAATGCAAAAACTTACTACAATTGAATATCCACATATCATATACATGTTTCAGTGAGAGAATTAGCAATTGTGTTTAAACATCTAATAAATCAAGCAAGTTTCAAACTTCAAAACAGCACTTTTCTAGATAGACATTCATTAGCAAATGCACATTTGCAATGATTAGCTCTTAGTTGCTATCAATCATTAGCACTTCATATTCAAACAATTAGTCTTTGGCACTCTTATTCTAGATTAGCCACCAGTATGAATGAGGGTGATGTTGTGTAGCTAACACTGATAGCCACAGCTCTTGATGCTTTTAGTGGCCAAGGTCCTTGAGATGAGACTCAAGAGCTGTTCCAGAAGGGAAGCTTAAGCAGAAGTTCATGATGTCTTTCTTCTCCGTTTTGCCTCATTTCCCCTTCCTTTTTTTTTATGCTCCTCAGCTCATCCCACAAAGAGAAGGGATAGGATTATTTATCTTACTTTTAGGATCCAAGTCTCCCTCATTGCAGTTCCATGTGATTTAGACACTTCTGCTCAGCTTTCTTACAAAGTCTTACCGTGTTGATGGTTGTTATTGGCAGTGTTACTGTGGTACAAAACACTTGTTCACCATGTAGGTCAGGTTGTTTTAGTGTTTTTATGTTTGGGTTGAAGGCAAACAAATACTGATTATGTTTTGCTTTATAAACTGGTACTTTACACATCAAACAGGCCCAATATTTGCTACAAGGTTTTTTGGCAAAATTTGGATGATCAAGTTTTAGTTTTTTTAAATATCAGAGTGCACACTGGAATAGAATCTTCTCCCTCAGTAACAGAGGTGAGAGAGGTCAACACCTCCAGAAGGTGGGGCAATTTATCCCATTGGTGTAAAATGGATAGATTAGGATAAGAGGTGTCTTGCACTAAACTCCTTTGAAAGTCTAGAGATCCTGTTGATAGTGGTGGGTTTCATATGTGAATATGGCTAAAAAAGATTGGGATTCGGCACCGCTGTTTCCTGAGCTCATGCTGCCTGAAGGCTGAAATGAAGCTGTCACTGAAGAGCCCACCAAGTTAGGTGACTGCACATCCTCTCTCCTGAAGTATGACATGATTTAAAATCTAAGCTGATACTTTTGAAGGGCACAGGATATTGCCAACTCCGTGTCAGGCTGCAAACATCTAACATTTTCACCTTTGTCACACTGGATTAAATGTATCTGGGAAAACAGGCAATCTGATAATGTATTGCTACTATTGACTTAAAGGAAGGTGCAGGAGGTATGCCCTCCTCACATATATCTCCTGGGGAACTCAATATTTGACTACAAAAGCTGTGAGTTCTTTTATCCAGGCACACTTGATTTTAGAGGTGATATGCAGAGCGCCAGCCCTGCTGTACAGCTCGCCTTCAGTGAGTTTTACATGGCTGCTTGTTTGATGGTTTGTCAAGTAAGACTGTTCCCTGCCTGAAGTAAGGCATTAGCACCTGAGGACTAAATTGCCCAAATGACAAATTTCTTTCCCCTCCACCAAGTGTCCTCTCTGCAGCACTAAAAAGTTGCGTATTTTCCTACTGGGATCTTGGCCAAGAGCTTTCCTGTTCCTGGGGCTTACTTGGTGTTACAGCCACTTAGATACCAAGTGGATGACAACATCTCTCGCCTCTGTAGCTCAGATTTCAACCAAAAGATTCAAACAATAAATAATGGCCTGACATAAAATTTAATGACAAAAAGTATTAGTGTAATACTGAAGTGATCTCAGCCTGCAAGCACTCTGGGTATTTTTTTTTTTAATGGAATACAATGCTATTGCTCCCAGTCATGAAGCAGTAACATGTGGCAAGGGCTCTGTCAGTATGGAAGGCCTTTGTAAGTGTTTCCCTGAGAGCTGTTATCTGAGGAAAAATTCTGAGCCAGCATGAATAAATAATGAGCTGATAAGTTTGTCCAGCAATACGCACTCTGTAATGCAGAAACCTTAGGTGATCAGCTGGAGACCAGTGGCCCCTCAAGAGTGTCTTGATGCCCAGAGCAGAGTCATGATTGTTTCTTCCACTGCACTACTGTAAGTACACAATGCCAAATGCACCAATAATAAATGAGAATGAAACATTGCATAGACAGCACAAAAGCGTTAGACGGGTTCCTCCTTTCTGATGCTAAAACCATCTGTATTATGGTGCTGCTCTGGTGAAAAGCAACAGTGCAGAGCTGTGACCTGTAACATATCCTTTGGGTACCAAAGCTGAATTTCTTTCCTAAAGTATGCTAGTGAGATTTTCAAACAGCCTTCTCTCTTTTGTGGCATATGGGCATTTTTAGGCAAAGTTCTGACAACTCTGACACTGGAAATCTATCAGCTAAGGGGAAATACAGAAAGGAAAAGATGTGGAGTTTTTAGAAATTTTTATTAGCGTGTGCACTGACTTGTGACAGCCTGGGTCTCTGGATGAGGGCATTCTGGCAGCCAAGGGCTATTGCTACCTTTGCCACTGACTGGTGATGGTGGGTGAGCAAGTTGGATTCCCTCTCCGTGTTCGCAATTCTTGAGCTTTATACCTATCATGTAATGTCAGAACTATTCAGTGCTGCCTCCCAGAAGCCAGCAGTCACTTGCTGTGTGTTTGTGTCCAGCATAATGAAAGGCTGCAGTTGCTTGGACCTTTAGGCTCATAGCAAAGCTATTAGTAAAACTCAAGTCCATCAGACTGCTTTGTCACTATCATTTCTGTACTAGCAGTCAGGGGATCCCATTGGCTGTTTCTTCCAAATCACTTGCTAATGCAATGCAGTAGTTGAACACATCCAATTAAATGCAGCTACTTTATAAAACAATGTTTAAGTTGCTGGCCTAAATTACTCCTTAATTAGGTCATTTTTTTCCTAATTGATTAAAAATAGGATTTCAAATTAAAACAGAGAAATTGAGTAACATCACACAAATGATATTATTCACATCTGAAAGGAAAAAAAATAATGAAAAAGGATAGAACCATTATATTGAATTGCAGATCAGCTGTAGATAGGACATTTGGGATTGTTCTCTAGAAAATCTATTATTTTCCATCTTTGAAATTAGGGCAAGGATGCAATCAAATAAAAAAGTTTAAAGCCCAGAAGAAAAAAAGCCATTACAAGGCAGCTGATCAAATACAAAATTATTATTATATATCATTTGTAGAATGATAGTACCTAGAGACCCCGACTAAGGCCCCAGAGAACTTGCAATTAAAGTCAACAAGCCAGACTATGGGGCAAAAAATAGAGATCAAGAGTTTAGCTTGCAAAACCTGTGAGAAAATATGAAGGAAGCTCAAGAAATAGGGCCAAGAGGCCCATAGGCCTCTTGTGTCTCTAAAAGGCCACAGCTCCATGATGTTGTGCCTAGTAAAGAGAGCTCCAGCACAGAAATATGATGATGGAAATACTCGAATATATTAACTCTAAACTATGCTCTGTACCCTAGAATAGAACACTATAGCCTAATCTTCAGTAACTTTGGTTCCTGTCCATGTCATAAACAACTAGAGCCACAAAGAAAGCTATTTAGAGACAGTTTGCAGTGATGGTTCAGGGTTTTTTTGGTGAAAGAAAACAGCCTAGGCTGACTGACTGCGATAGGTAAAACTTAATACACCTACTGATTTCTGTAATACTGGGCAATTTAGGTATATCAGCGTTAAAATGTATTGACTTTGGTGAAGAGCTGTCAGATAGCTGATTCTCTGTCTTTGGTACTGCTACCCTGATTTATTTGAGATGAAAAACTAGTCCCTGATTTAAGATCAGTTCTATCCCTTTAGCCGGTGTTTCGCTGCATCATTTCCTTAGCAGAGCAGAAATGGAGACTGTGTGCTCCTGATTTTCTTCTCTTCCAAACAAATCTCCCCTGGATGGGTCTTCAGACAGTATCCAGCACAGAACTTACGTAGGCTGGTTGTTTTCATGTCTGGATTAACACTCCATCTCAGCTTTACTTATGATTTGGCTTCAACCTCAGATTGCGTGTCAAGAATAAGTATCCATCTGTTACTGTCCCCTTAAACTTACTATCTTCTGTTAGATAAGATGAGTGGATGGCTTTTTAATTTCAGTTTTCAATGCTGTACGTAACCACTCTGGACAATTTTCTGCGATTGTTTTTAGCTGTCATGCTACGACCATGAATGCAGAAAGTAATGCTCTGAGAGCTGTAGTGTTAATTATATACTGCAGAAGAACTTTGACTTGTCTTGGATAAACATAGCTGAGTACCTCATCTGCACGAGACAATAGCTCTGTAGTCAACACCAAGGCAAAGAGAGTAACTGTACAGCAATATCCTTGCAACTTCTATTGATCCACATCTTGGAGCTTCTCTGATTTAGCTGTGCATCTTCCTTTCATAGCCCTTGATCTGTTGTCCTATATGAGTTTCTACAATAACACTTTTCACCCATGTGAATTGTTGGTGTACTGGGTAACCTGCTGGGCTTTTTCAACAGCGTGTGACAAGTAGTTCTTTGGTTCAGTTATGCAGTATAAGTATTGGTCTGCTTATTTCTAATCTGCATGCTGAACATTTAACATGGTAGCCTCTGGTTCTTGTATTCTGAGAAACTCCAAATAGTAAGCATTTTATTCCCCTACTCTGCCAGCTGAGATATTTTTCCTTATAACCCCCTCAGTCATCTCTTTACTACAGTACCAAAGCCTAGTCTATCAACTCTCCTGGACAGGGATCTGCCCAATTCCTTTGTTTATTCTCATAATCCATCTCCAAACTCCTTCCAGTTATTCTTGGAACCTTGCTGTAACCAGGACCAGAACTGCAGCTGGTATTTAGGGTTCAGGCACATATTAAAGTTATGCAACAGCACAATGTTGTCTCCTGTTCTGTTCTTTTTTCCTCTCCCCTAATTTACTGACTTTTTAGACCAACACTAAAGCGTCTCTCTCATAAGTTTAATTGACTTAGAGCATGTCGCTGAGCATGTATGGCCACTACTTTTTTTCCTATATCCTTTACTTTGCACTATTGAACCCGACCCTCATCTGTGCTTTCGTCTGCCTGTTTTTGACAAATCTTTCTGCAAGTACTTACAGTTAATTTTTTGTTTAAAAACTTTGAATAATTTAGGAACATAAGAAGTCTTTGTTACCTGGTTGTGCACAGTCTCTTACCAAAAAGCTGAACCAGTTCACCCCAAATCAGCTCTAAAGGAAATCTAGCACTAAACTGCCTCAATTCATTCCCACTTCTTTTGTCTGGTACTTTAATCAGTGAACTATGAGAGGACCTTTTGGTTATTACAACCAAACATGGGTCAGAAAGAGAGACTACAATATCCTTGAGGCTCTTTAGGATGTTCCATAGTCTTTAAAAAATATATTAGAGATCTTTGATTATTACAAATGTCTCTGTCAGTTTAGATATTTTCTGGAATTTAACTGTGGGCACACAGTCAGTGCAGCTCGAATGCAGTGCAGAAAGCTGCACTGAAATTTGGTAAGAATATAACTCAGAGAATGTGGGTACCTGGGAAGGAGAAAAGCACATCCCTCAGGCTGCAGTTTTGAAGGGTAACTCTCATGTGCTGAACATTTTCTGCAAACTTTGTTAAGTATTTACAGTGCTGTATTGCATGTATTTGCTGTAAAGCTGTTATGAAAGCTGTTTTATAGCAGGATAATACACTCTTCATAGCATTAATGTGCAGTATGGACCATACTCTTGTACCAGCGTCTTCTCAGTATTTCCTGTTGCTGTCCAGACTGTTCTTTCATTAACACCTTCTATCTACAGCCCTCCATCTTATTGCAAATACGTATCACTTCCTTCTCTAGCACATAACGGGCTTTCTGTTTTGGTAGGTGGCTGTCACGCACAACAGCTTTGACCACTTCCTCAGCAAGATCTTTCTGCTAACTTGCCCCACCTGGCTAATCCCACAATAGACTGGAAAAATCTGAGCATATTTGTTGGAATGGACATTGTCTACCTTTTTTTTTTTTGGACATAAAATTCCACATGACATTTTGAATGACCAAAAATCATACTGTTTGGAATAGTGTTTAAAAAGTCTGTCTGTCATGATTTAATTTTTCAAGCCACTCCAAAAATAATTGACTTATATTTATATAATTCCTTTCATCATTAAGGATTTCATGTGCTTTCCAGAAAGATATTTCCATTCAAGCCACTACTGAAGTGCTTAACATCAACATTAGTTTACAGAATGAGGCAGGAAAAAAAAGACAATCTTACCTAAATTACAGCAATTTTCATTGAAAATTATCCCTTTTAGGAATAAAAACCCCATAAAAATCTACTTGATTTTGGTGCATAAAATTGGGCCAATTACATGACATTTAGGGGGAATAGTAACATTTCTCATCCCAAGAACTATAAGTACTTTTTTAATGTTCTGTGGCATCTTTAATTTATCCTCAAATCCTGAAATTTCTGTCATTTGAAATATACTGTATTTGTTGTAGCTATTCAGTAAGTTTTACAGTGACTTTTAGGAAGCTTGCTGGTTTATAGCATCAGAAGCCTGGGTAAATGTGAACTTGGCAGTACAGATTAGGCTTTGTCACATACTGTAGTGCTGGATATGGTCCTTGTGTGATCCGCCTGCGTAACCTTTAAAAACACAGCTGAGTTTCAGTAGTAGGTGAGTGTTCCTAACTGTATATTTTGTGGGGTTTGGATTAGGGTTAGGCGTGGATTGGGAATGTAACCATTAGTCATTGTTAGAATTTCTTATTGTCTATTTATGTACATTTATGCTCAAAGTAAGATCAACGCACATACCACTGTTGCTACCAGTGGGAAATATTGCCATGAGATCATTTGTAACAGTAACTCTGAGGGTGCTGACTTATACAATGTCCTCATTTCTACTTTAACAATCTTATGGGACGGCAAATGAGGGCAGAATCCAGCCTACTGAATCATGCACACTCGTTTTTCTCCAGCTCTGGCTGTCCCTCCAAATCTTTTCCTGCCTGCTTGTTAATTGGATTTAAATGATTTTTAATTACATTGTCTGAGGCTTTGTTAATATCAGCCCCTAAGTATTTGTACTTTATTTTTGGGTGCCCACTTAAGATTCCACGAGGTGAGCAGGGCTGAAGGGCAGACTGCAGAAAGCTGCATCACTGCAGTCTCAGAGTCATTAATTTTGTGCAATGATAACTTTGTACTCAGAGAGCAATATTCATTATAAGCAGGAGGGGAAGCATGTGAGTCCTTAATTAACAGTAGGATATCATCAGCATAAAGTAATAGTTTAATGTTCTACACAATCAGTGTTATAGCCTTTTAGAATGTTGGTTTTTCCATTTTAGACAATGCCAACACAAGACTGTAATGGACTGGATGCCATTACCCTCTCATTATTACTCTCTAGGCACTACCCGCAGCACCCCATTTCCTATAAGTGACCCACAGCTTCTGTTTAATGATCCTGATAAAAGCCCCGAGTTCCAAGAGACCTCTATTTCCACTATGCACATGAGCAGCAACTGACTTTTTCCCAAAATCCAACCCAACCTGTTGTCTTACCTCTGTACTGGCATCTAGAGGGGGCAGATTTCCTCACGAATTCTGTGAGGACATAAAAGCCCTGTGGATTTTTTTGTTCCCATGCAATTTCCTTAGGCTATGGAGTGGGTAAGTCTGCTTTCCATAGTGTTTATTTTTTTTGTTTTGTATTTGTTTTTTACGCTGGACTGGAACTGAGCCATCTAGAAATCTTCATGTGGCTGACACAGCATGAAGAAGGGTTGTCCCAGTGGAACATGTCTGTGAAGAGAGAAACTAGGTAATAAACTTTTACTTAAAAAAAAAAAAAAAAAAGGCAATAAATATCTTACACAAGAGGGACAGTTTGAACCTATATTACTTCTCATGGGAGACTGACCACTCTGTTCCTGCATGTCCAGGGCTGTGCATCAGTCAGGCTTGGTGGAATTTCTCTGTAGAAACAGACTATAATAACCACTACCTCCTCAGCCTCACACGTGAAGGCTAGGACTCCTAGGTTTATTTTCAGGGAGGCTTAGGAAAGACAGAAAGGTGTTTCAAGGTTAAAATATTTGTTGCACATTCCAGGGAGTAAGAAGGCCAATGGGAGACAGACAAGTCCGGTTGCAAAGGGCACAGTGGAAAGTCTCCTTTGGTGGTACTGGCAAGACTCAGTTCTTTCTGTGTTCTCTTTTCTCCTCAGAAATTATTCTGCCTTCTTAGCCATCAACGTGCTTGTAGCAAGCGTGGGTAGAGTCCTTCTCTAATCTTCGTTCGTGAAGCCTAGCCGTGATGATGATGATGATGATGATGATGATGATGATTCCAAAGAGTAAGTAAAGAAATTAATTCCTGGAAGACTAATTTTGCGTGAAGGGGAGCACTAATTTTGGAAATGCCATACCTCTGCTCTGGGTGTAACTAATATTCATGGGTTCTTCATAGACCTCCGTAACGTGCTTCAGCAGAGAACTGTCATTGAATCCATATCCTCCCCTTTCCTCCTGCGAAGGTAATGCTTTCGAATGCATCTTTCATTGTTCCTATGAACAGAAGTTATTTGGGAATATTTAGAGTAGCTGAAATAAATGTGTCTCAGACAAGGCTACACATGCCTTTTCTGCTTCTATGAATGCCTTTTCAAGGTAAACTGGGGTGAGTTTTTTCCAGACTGAGGTCTCTTAAGGAATCCACTCCTATTTACTTGGCCAACAGGTAGCATTTAGTTATTCTGTGAAGCACTTAAAGCATAACTTGCTCTGCAAATGTATTCTCTTTCATAAGAAAGATCAGACCCTAAAGAAAATGCAGTAGGGCTTGTATTTATTTTATTTTATTTTATTTTATTTTATTTTATTTTATTTTATTTTATTTTATTTTATTTTATCTAATCAAAAAAAATCAGACTAGAATTTTTTCAATGCATTGGCTGTAGTACTACTTTTCTTCCATCAGTTTGTTTTAAATCCCATTCTGGGGTTTGAGTTTGTTGGTTGTGTGGGGTTTTTTAAATGTTTCATCCACCTGACCTGATGTAGCAGGTCAGCAGTTCACCAGAATTAACTTAATGTAGTTAAACCTGAGGAATTTATGAGAGTCGATTGACTTGGCATTTAAACTGTGGCTACTGAAGTTTTGTGCTGACACTGAAAACAATATCCCTGAATTGTCGCTCAAGTTTTTTTAAATTTGATTTCTACTTAAATCTACCTTATACCAGCCCAAATTGCAGACCAGCTGCATCACAAAAAAACCCGGGGTATTTTCATATGCTAGACACTTGATGAATACACCTAGTTTTTAGAATTCCTGTATTGGCAAAGATGGGAGCTTGATTTACATCTGCAAGAGAGAACCAGTTTCAGAAAACATTGAAACTGCCTTGTGTTATTCTTGCAGTATGCACCCAAACCCACACCACTTACTTGAACAGCAATATCCAAATGCAAATTGAATGAATTGCACTACGTCCCTTTACGAAAAGAATGTATCGTTCTCTACAGGAAATAGAGTTTCCTGTCTGTCATTCATCAATTATACTAATAGAATTCTGACATTCAAATATTTATACACAAAGCTTTACAGGTCTTTCAGATTACTGTGTTGTTTGAATAGATGTGTCCCCTTGCTGACATGGCTATTTGTGGGCTCCAGTGTGGGCCAGAAGATCCAGGTTAAAAACATGCCAAAAGAAAGGCAGCAGAGGCAGCAGAAGCTGCAGTCTGGGCAACTATGGTGCTAAGCTGGAGTCTGGCAACTCTTATAAAGAAAGCTCAGGCTGAGTCACTTCAGGGATGAAAGGTCACTTCTGCCATCCTAGTGACTTTGTCAGCCTAGAGAAACAGTCATTTTTCCAAAAATCCTTGGGAAATGAAGAGTCATAGAATTTTTACTACCTCCTAAAACAGATCTGGATGACAGCAGCATGCCTACAGTCACCAAAACATGGGCTTTACAACATACCACCTCATGTGTGTGCCAGGCCAGCGCTCAGCCCTTGACACTAAAACAAGACAAACACACGCAATGGCTAGTAACTGAAAAGTTATTCTGCAAAGGACTACATCCATGGCTCACAGCTGTCTAGCTCCTGTAAATCACTAGCTCAACATTTTCGTGCTGAGAAGGCACATAAATGAATGAATCAAAAGATATTCTCAGGAAAAGCTGAGTATACTTGCACAGTCGCAACAGAAATTTGAACTTGGCCGGCATAGTTGTACCTCTGAATGAAGGGGGAGATGCTTTCTTTTTGATGGTCTCAGTTTTTTCATGAAGCAACAATATCTCAGACATTCTGCAAATATTCTTACAACAACAATGATTAATACCTACTGCTGTATGCTAGTGAGGCACTAAATCAGGAAAAGTGGCCTCTTACCTGGATTCCTCTGACAAGGTCCAGAGACACACCCAGGATTTTCCAGAGTAAATAATTCTGATTTGCCAGCTTGCAAACTAGTCCATAATCCCGAGTTCTGAAAGGAGCAGAGAACAGCTCTGTGTAAGATGAGACATCAAACTGCAAGTACCCCAAAACACCAGTCAGATTTAGCATACTTTCTTTTTACCGCTTACATCCTTATTTCCTGAATTGTAACAACACTTCCTTGTAAAGCACTCCAAGAGTGAAACATAGAAATAGCTATTTAAGCTATTACTATTTTTGGTTTGATTGTCATTTTCTATTTCTATATAGAAAGCTGCTGTGGTATTTGATTACATTTGAGACATAGGAACATAGAAAAGAAAGCCATTATAGCTGTTCATTCTTCACAAGGTTACTCTCACGCGTACTCCCTTGCTCACACGTGCAGCCACACTCCCATTACTGTTAACATTTCCAAGGCAAGGAGATGTGCTGGTTTATGGACCATCTGTCAGGCAGCATCAGGGCACTGTATATTGATGCCATGTTTGTTGTTATCCCTTGTTTGAAACAAAGTTCAGTTCAAAGCACTTCCAAGTACAGAGAGGGGAGAAAGAAGATATCAATGTGTTTAGATTACATTAAAGTTTTAAGATTAACTAAAAGAAAGGGAGAAAACAGTCTGCTAATGGGTAGAGCTCAGTGAAGAGGCATTATTATATTACTTCTAATGCACATAAAGCATCTCCTATTAAAAAGGGATGGCAGTTTTACATCCTATTAAATATATCAAAGCTGTACTTCAATTACAAATCCTTTCATATGCATGTTTTAACAAATATGTCTTTGATAATAGAGTGCAGCAGTAGCTTTTTAAATGCTAAACAAGACCCCTACAATTCAGCACAATAATAGAAAAGGAAAAGTACCAGAAGAAGATAGGTCTGTTTGGCAGGGCAAGGAGGGATTTATTTCAGTATTTTCATTCCTTTTGTTGCTCACAAGACGGAGTTTACAAACCATTCCAGTGTACATAGTAAGACACTGATGAAATAGCACAACCTGCGTTGTGTATGCCAAAAGGAGTTTTGCAAGATGCTATTGTTTTTCCACGTTGTTATCTTGAAAACAAGCTGTGTGCTAATAATGCTAGGAACAACAAAAATAAAAGCAAGTCGTGCTTGGCTGAAACCTTCTATGGAAAACATAAAATCTCAGCCAGGCCTGAAAAAAAGCTACCTCCCCAAAGAAAGGAGAATCTTCATGCCGGGAAGAGGCTGGGAGGTAACAACGCACATGGTCGTGGCTCCACAGACTTACCCAACAAACATCCCTTCCCCAAGCTACCAAAGCCCTGATGCTGCCCTAGGAAGCCCAGCACGTGAAATAGTGCTGTGCAGTGGGCAGCCTGGCACTGTCTGACCCAGGAGCAACAACAGCGATAGGACAATAAAAAAAAAAAAAAAAAAAAAAAAAAAAAAAAACAACCAGAGAGGGACCCAGTGTGATCCTGAGTTAAGTCAATAAGTCCCTTCCACCTCTTCAAACAGTTGCCAGGGTTGGCAACTGCAGATTTTGCTGGGCCCTCTTCTGTGCAAAAAAACAGCCTCTTGCATTGCCTTCGCATATCTGGGCCCCTGGAAATGGAGGGCTGGCATTTCAGATTTCAGCCTTGGAGACACTGGAGTTGAGATCCCTGTTACTAATCATGCCCACCCCTAGCCTTACAATTACGCAAACCCCAACCTCCATTCCTACTTAGGGTGGAGTGGAATCACAATGTTAATTAGATGGGGCAGGAGGCTGCCACAAACCCAGCTCTATTTGCATGGATCAGGTATTATTGACATCTGGTATAGGAACGAGCCCATGCTTATGGCAATATATGAACCCAGAATTAGTTTCTTCAGACTTCTGATGAATTAATTGAATGGAGGTTCATGAATCTTAAAAAGAAGATGAAAGATGTGATAATAATATAGAACAATACTAAATTCTGTTTAGCTTTTTGTACTTCTGGTTTCTTAGTTATGGAGATATTGAGAGCCGGAGAGATTTAGTGAAATGAAGTCACTTAGGTAGAAAATAAAGATGAGCAACAGCACTGTAGTATCATAACTCTAATGTCAACAGACTGAGCACCACGGCTGTCACAGCACTTGCAGATCCAGGTCTTGCCTTGCCTGTTCTCTGCTGCTCTTTATGCCTGTGTGTCATACTTCTTGATTCTGCTGGGCTTCTCTGCAGAGCATGGACGGTGTTATGCCTAGTCTGTCTCCTCCTTAGCAAAGTGGAAGGGAAAATCAGAGCCAGGTTAAGCCTCCTCTCTTTTCCCAGAATAATGCTACACAGCAGCAAATACCCCAACAGAAATCTGCTCAGTGGGGGTCTGTACACTCAGAGAATTGGCCCCAGAATTGCTGCAACATGATACTAGCTCTGATGTAGAGGGACAAAACCAGAAGAAAAGGTCCGTTGTCCCTCGTTGCCACCCTCTGTCTGAAAGCTCCACAGAATGACAAAACCCCTGTGGTACCCCCTCTGTGATACGCGGCACTTCCAGGACAACCAGGCTGTGTAAGACAGATGCTGTTCGCCTTGGCTTGCAGAAGGATGTCACCCAAAGGAAGCACTACCTCCCTTTGTCTCTGGGCCAAATCCTCTGTGTGGTATAGATCAGTATCACACCACTGAAGTCAATATTGCAGATTCCAGCTGGTTAAATTGGCTTCAATCCACTCAGTCAATGAATCAGATGCTCAGCAGGTGATATACAGTGTTTGACTTGCCTAAGCAATCATTGTGTCCAGAGACTCAAAGATACATTCTGGAGTCTAAGCAAACAAGACAAAATGTGTTCCTCATTTGGCCTCATATATATCGTTTCACATTAAAAAGATTTCTTGTGTTGGAGGCATCAGCATTACTTCCAGCAGCTCCTGATGCTGAAAACTGACAGTACTTATGGCTGTGTTTATTTGTGCTGATTTTTTTTTCTTTTTCCAGCTGCCTCTATTAGCACAATGGCTAAATGCAAATTCAAATCACTGTGGTGATTAGCTGCAAATACTGCTTTTTGCAATGGGTTTGGTATCCCAAGCAAACAAAGAACAGTTCTCCAGTGCACTGCAGACAGTATGATTGCGTACTTCACAGATGTCTTTGTGCAATCAGTTTTTCATTACTGGCCTAAACATAACTTTTGATAGAACTGAGAGAAAAGAGTGGTCTGAAATGGGAAGTAAAAGCTCCCTTACCTGGCACAGAGTATTTCCTCCTCTGCAGGCATATTGATTACTGAGGGGCTGCTGACTGAATGATGTGCTACTCAGCATGAGCGTGGCTGGAGTAAGTCCTGTTTAATTAAAGAAAGGAATGAATGACCTGTGCAAAAACTTACAGTGACTATACCACAGCATTGTAATTCATAGGCAGGTGCTCTAGCTTCAGTGTTTCTGTGCTATAGGAAAAAACCACACAGCTGAAGGGTCACAAATATACACAAGAGGAAAGAGTTGTTTCTAGAGCTAAGGAGATGCCAGTGGAAAAAAACCCACTCTGCTGTCTCCTGAAGCAGGAGCTAAGCCATCTTTCTTCAAAGGTGTGAAACATGCCTCTAAGAACATTACAGCTGGGCTAAGCACAAGCTCCTCAAGAACTGAAACAAGCCTGCAGAAGAGATGGCAGAGCTGACCAAATAACAATTTGCAAGTTTGCAAAAGGCAGAAATGAAAGGCAGAGTCTATGTGCAGTGAGCAGATCAAGTAGTCACGTCTGAGGGAGATTTAGATTAGACATGTTCTGAATGTCAGAAAATAATCACTGTGCTTCTACTATGGATCATTTTGCAAGGCTAGACAAACACATTGGACAAGAGAAAGGTAGAGCTGATTTTGTCCTGGAAAACTAGAAGACACTAAGTGATCTCTTAAAGTACCTTCCCATCCTTTTTTTTTTTTTTTTTTTTTTTTTTTTTTTTTTTTTTTTTTTTTTTTTATTTTTTTTTTTTTATGATTTTAAATTAGTATTGCACGGTAGGGCCTTAGCCCCTGGAAATCACAAAACTCCCATCTGGAGAGAATGACAATCCCTATGCTGAGAAAGAAGCAGTGGGTGTTCATCTGTGCTACTGCTCTGTTTGCTTCCTTATGAAGAAAGGTGTTTGTTCAAAATAGGAATAAAGGGGCATAGAGCAAGCACTTAGAGAATGCTTAATCACATCAGTTGAAATCTGTGATGCTTAAGCACATCCTTACCTGATTTTCTGGAAATGGAGATGCAATTTTTAAGGCATGAAGTTGGAATACTGGAAGAGTAAAGTCAGCCCTGCATAGCAAACAAGAACATTGCAAGATGTCAAGACGACCCAGTATGAATGACTGAGCAAATTAAAAGGAAGTATTTTTAAAAGCCAATACAATACTAAGGAAATTTTTAAATTCATAGTCTTGGACTGTGACACTATAGGAGAGGAAATAAGGCTGAAGATAAATTTCTATTCCAACATGCCATTATTCTGCTAAGTCAGCTTTTTTTCTACAAGAGGTGATGAGTAGACAGAGAATAAGGTGGTAGAGAGGAAAAGAGATATAGCAGGACAATCACACTCAGCCACACAACAGCATCTGCTAATAATATGCTGTACCACTATAACTGTAACCAAAATACATGGAAGCAGGAAAGACAAAAATGTTTCAAAAGGATTCCTAACTGTTCCCAAGGCAAAGACTTTGACCAGGTCTCTCAGGGAAATAATCAAGAAACAGTCTATTCCTGATTTTTTCAGTAGCCTTCTGTGTGGCTATGAAAATCATTGCCTCTTTGTTTGCCTCAGTTTCTTCACTATCTGTTTATATTCACTGTGTACAGAACATCATAAGCAAATCAATAAATGAATTATCTGAACTACCTGAGAGGGCACAGTACAGGGAAGCAGACTGCTCTCTGCCTGAGACTTACTCCAGAGGAGTGCTATTAGGGTTCCACCCTCTATAAAATTTCTTAGTATTGATAAAATTCTGGCAACAAAAGTGGTGCTTCATTATCAGAGAGAAAACTGTGGCTGTGGTAAAGACCTTCTCAAGGCTTCAAGGTCTAAGCGGTCTCCTAAACACTTTTTTTTTTAACTCCACCCCTTGCCTTGTAGCCCAAAATGGTAAGAAAGAAAAAAAGAAAAGACGTGATCAATAATTAAAGGACTGGAAATGAACAAATGGAATTAATTGTTCCAAGAAGGGTGATGAAAGGAACCTGAGAAATATCATCTATCTTTATATCTCAATCTGGCAGGAAAATTAACAAAAGATCTTTAAAAAGAGAGATTCTGAGGTTATATATTCACTGGTTCAGGTTTCTGAGTGATACAAATTTAAAGGGTTTTTTCAGGGCTTTTTTTTTTCTTTCTACATTACACTTTCTCGTTTTATGATAGTTCTCAGACTTGAATCATTCACAGCAGATGGCTCCATGAATACTGGATATTTCCATAAATAATGACAGATTTCCCTCCAGTCTCCCCACCCTCCTCCACTCCACATGCCCAAGTCTTTTGTGTGCTATCTGCAGATACACATTCAAATTCTGGTCAGCAAACAAGCCTATCTAGTACCATTGTCATTCCTGCAATCCCAGTAGAATCAGAAAAACAATGAACTCATCATCCCATCTGATTCAAGATAATTTTTTTGCAAGAAATTCTGAGATAGAAGGGAAAATCTGCTAGGCATTAAAAGGAGTTGAACAGTAACAGTAGAGGACCACTGCAGAGAGCATCCTAATGCTCTGCAGCACTGGCGAGACAGATTTCATGACTTTTAGTTCAGTAGTGACAAGGCGATGTTCTCAGGTCCTGTGAATACCTTGGCCACCAAGGAAGCTCCAAGCCTTACAGCAGGTGTGGAATTGGCCCTGAATTTAGCTCTGAAAACTGTTTTTGAACAGGAAGAATTTGTAACAAAAAAAGACCCTCAAAAGCCAAAAGGAGCATAAAAATCCTTGATGCTGGGGCGTAGTAGTTCCATTTGATATACCTACAATAAATGATGTGTGATGCTACTGTCTTACAGAGAGAAAAGCAAGGTGGCTTTTTATTCAGAACATTAAGAGGAAAATATGAAAAGATTCTTATCAGAGCAATAATTCATGGTTAACTTATCGCTTCAAGTGCTCATAATCTGCCATCTATATACATTTCTATCAAATGACCCTGTAAATAATTAATAGATCTAATTCTGTCAGTGTTGCCAGGGCAGGTTTCCCTGTAGAAGGTTAATGCTATGATTTAATTCTTTATTTATGTGATTAGCAGCCCCAATCAGGCTGTTTTAATGAGGTCGTAGGCAGCGGATTATCACAACCGACTGGCCTGGCAGGAACCCTTCAGCACTCTGTGCCTGAATGATTCTGCTGGACTATCCAGGTGCCCACTGGAAACTGCCAACAGGTATTAGGGAGCAGAGTCAGGTCCCCTAGCTGGGCACCAAACACTATTTAACCCTTTCCAGGTAGTAGTCATACCAGGCCACAGTAGTCCAGATAAAACATGGAAACATAGGAACAATGTACTGTTCAAGTGCATCAGCCCCAAGGTTTATTATGTAATTTTCTTGTTTCAGAGTGTCCAGAAAAGGAAAGACAAGAATATCACTATAAGAAGACGCAGGATAATTTGTTACTACAGCAATGCCTTAGGCTCATCTGTAATAGTTAGCGTTTGGATTCAATCCAAATGATGATCCTCCCCACGTCAGAAGGAGTACCTAGCAGTTATTAGATTCTTCAAGCTCAGCAATAGGGAAGGAACTGATAGAAGTGCAGCTTTTTAAGATCTCATATATCTGCATTTTTATGTACTCAAAAATTCAAGCACACAAAGAAAGCAGAACCAGTGTGCCTTTCTTTCATTTCCTTGCCCTTTTTTTCCCACTGTTTTCCCAACACACTCCAGCTCTCTAGAACTCTCTACAGGCTGCTTAAGGCATTAAGGACCAAATGCCAATATTCATTTTCGTAAGGACTCAAGACCAGAGCATTCACCTGGCACCCTAACCTCTCACCTAGCTAGTGTCCTCACTCCTTGGGAGAAGGGCTGTCAAGGGACACTCTGCTGTCAGCCATTCTGATTTTAATGGGTTGACAGTAATAAGGGAGCACTGAAAAAAAGTGGCCTGCCTGCCTAGGAAATGGTGAGATCTCTATTATTCACAATCTCCATTACAGCTGGTTGAGAAGGGCAGGGGAAACAGCTGAGATGTGTCTTTTCCTTTTTCTACTTTCCCTCTTCCTCTGTCAGCAAAGGTGTCTTTCTACCTCTTTACTGAACAGCCTTTTTGTTCCGTTTTGGTTTCTGTGGAGTTGGGATTTGGTGTTTTTGTTGTTTCTGGGGGGTTTTTTGTGGTTTGGGTTTTTGTTTTTGTTTTTTTTTTTTAATTATTGAATCTTGTTTCCCAAGCCAAACTGCCTTCAGCTCCTGTTCTGTTTATTATACTTGGCACAGAAAATGATGAAAAGGAACAAATCTTGGAAGAGAAACCAAAGCCTGCAATAAGCTGTATTCTGAATTACCCTGTAGCGTGCTGCCTGGGAACAAGAAGACTTGCCATGCTGATAACATACAGCTGAAAATTGGGTTTGCCGTGTACAGTGGTGTTAAATGAAAGCCTTTCACTGCATCCCTCACAGACTGCCTCTGTGCTATGCCCTTCATAAGCACTCCACTGCTTATTGGCACAGGTATAAAAATGTCCTTTGGATGACAGACAGATCAGGTAAGCTCTAGAGAAATCAAAGCAGGAAAGCAGATAAAAGGCTAGCAATATTTCTATCACTAACTCATGGACAGGTTTTTCTCTCTAAAAATTTCCACCTTGGTAAGCTCCAGGTCATTAAAACAACACTCGGAACAATGAATTCAAGATCACACAAAATTCAGTGTTCTCACAGAACTGCAGAAATTCCTTCTACTTCCGTGTGTTGGCTAATACCAGGTCTCCATCAGGTCAAGCATTTTTCTGCCTCACTCACACACTGCCTCAGGTTCCTATGCTAAATCCCACTGAAAATAATGGACTCAGTGTACAAGATAAAGTGCATGAATTTTGTCACCAAATGGGACCATGCCAATCATCTGATCATTTTCCCAGGAGGCTACAGACCAAAATGTTTGGTCTTCTCATTCTCAGTTCTCCCTTAGGAATTTCTGTGCTATGCACGGGGAAAAAGGCCTGGTCTCCTGTGGTCAGAGACTCAACATCACAATCCTGATGGTTTAAGTTACCATTAAGGCTGCAAGTGCAGCTGAGACACCAGCTGAGGTGAACTGAGACACCACCATCCAAATCCGCCTACACAAACCCCAGCAGAGGGGAAGGGATGACAGCAGCAGGTCACAGAGTATTTAAACTGTCCCAGCAGGAGTGAGAGTGCATGTGGATCACTGTCCAATGATCTGGCTGCTGCCTGGCAATACTCCCTCCAGGAATCCTCTCCAGGGCACAGTCCAGTGATGTAATTTGGGTTTGGTATAAATAATCAGGATTGGGTGATGTAAAGCTGCTCTTTCTCCGCATAATTGCCCTCGCCCTTATACTGACAGGGAATGTTAGCCACTTGTTTCAGTATGTTATTACTTTCCATCATTTTAAAAGGATCCACAGAGGCAATGGCAATATTTTCCCTCAACAGGCAAATAAAAGAGAGGAAAATGCTGAGCCCACCAGCACTGCCTACTCAGGCTGCAGATTATTGTGGGTCTCGAGAGAATAGCTGTAGAGAGCTTTCCTAAAGACCCTACTGAGGCGATGTCACATACAGAGCAATGTCCTCGTTATTCTCATGCAGCAGCAAACAGCTGCAGGGGACCCGGGGGATTGGGAGGGAGGGAGCAGAGCATCCAGGCAACCTCCCATACATCTCCACCTGCAGCAGCTCCAGCAGCGGGCAGCAAGCCAGCCTGCACCGGCAGAGGAAGGCAAATGCAACCCTTTCCGTTTGTGCTGGGTGGTTTCTGGGGTTTAGTTTACATTCTTTTTTTTAAATGAAGTGTTTATCTTCTGCCAGTTTTCTATTTGTTTTCTTTGCAAACAAAACCTCTGCTGAAGATCTCTTACTCCCACAGATCTCCTTTGGTTTTTAGCTAGGAGAAGAATGAATCCAGAAAGCAGGCACCGATGAGAATTCCTTTTCCCGCATCTGCCACCAATTTAGAGGGCACATTCCCCTTGATCCCTCATGTATTTAAAAGCGTTGTTTGCAAAGTGCTATTCTCTCTGATAATACGTCTTTTAACATTTGGTTTTATCTCCTGAAGTTACCCCACTTCTGTTTCACATCCTGGTTCCCTTAAAAACACATCCTAATCTCCAGGCAGCACCAGATGACAATTATTTACAGTTCTGGGTCTTTTTTTTTTCAGTAAGGTACTCACTTCTATGCCTGTCTTCAATCTGGGAGACATATCAGTGCAGTGCAAGGTACTTTGGAGATCAAAGCAAGCACAACTCCTGGATCTGTGCCCAGTCTAACCTGAGGAAAAGGGTAGGAAAGCTGCCCTATCCACACATTCACTCCTCCGGTGCCACCCAACTAATTAGTAAATCATGATTTTAATCTCAAAACTCTGGCTGGCTCTTTGCCACTATGACACTTATTAATGCTCCCAGTCATTCTGTTATTACTCTGTTATTAATACAGCTTCTATGAATGTAATTATTGTAGATAATCATGTTTACTCCTGTGGAGTTCTGAGATTCTCTCAGGAAACAGTTTAAAAAAAAACCTTGTGTTACACTGGTCCTTGTCCTTTGGTACCAGAACACAAGCTAGGGGATGATATAATTATCACTTGACCTATTTGATCCCTACTCTGACAGGAGAAGTATTCCTCTGTGGGAACTTCCCCGTGTTCCTCCACAGCAAAATCACAAAATTTTTTATTTTCCTGAACACTCCTTCTGTTTGCTGGGCCTACAGACTCCAGCAAACTTCCTGCTTCATCTGTTTGATGCAGGATTTACAAGGGATTTTTTTTGTGATTTCTATAAGTTTCTCCAAGTCTTCTGGTCTTTCTCACTGCATTTTCCTCTATAATGTGCCAGGGCTTATGACCCTTTCTACTTTTCTCATTTTTCAAGCCCCAGAATTTGAAGTATCCCTTCTTGATTTTACTATTATGTTTTACCTGCTGTTTAGCCATCTTAGCTTTCTTATGCTGTGTTGTTGGGGTTTTTTCTCCAGGTGATTTTTTTTTTTTGATAAATGGGATGCATTTTCTCTGGGATGCCATCATTGTATCTTTAAATAGTCTTTATATTACTTGCTATGATTTAACTCTTTAAGCCTCTTCTAACTTCTTCTATTTGAAATTAAGTGTGACAGCAATGGATGGTTTGGCTTTTGTTGCTTCTGCAAGAATGCTCAATCTAAATTCATTGTGCCCCAACATGACGGAGTGGACCTTTGACAATAATATTATGAACCACGTGCAGTCCAGTGGCATGATTTTCAGGAGTTATTTCTGCTCTTGTGGCATCCTTGACAGCCCTTCAGGAAGCAGTCACCGATGTTGTCTCAAAAAGTAGACTTGACACTGTACGCTGATATGACATTTAGCCAAGCTACAACGGGGTCACAGAAATTGTCCACGTTTATTGTGTTTGCTGCCCTCAAAAACAGTCTGTTCCCTCACAGAATGTCACCATCACCCTCACTGTCCTGGTCGGTCAATGGATAATTTACTTCTAATGTAGCTTTTTTCCTGTTGAGGCTTAGAACTTATATCTGAGCTGCTGACATGACTAGTTTAATGATCTGATTTGATTCCAAGCCTTCACTAACACAAAGCACCACTCTTCCATCAGTACTTGACTCTGTCTTTCATGTACACTGTGTTCCTCGGTCTTACAGTGCTCCTTGACCCTCCCTCTTCCCTCTCTAAAGCTTGTAAAGGCTGGTATGTCAATACTGTGGCTTAAAGCTATTTCATAGGCATCTGTACAGAACCACATGATCTACTGCTCTTGTTTCCTACTTGTCTGCAAATGGCTTAAATAACACTTAGCACCAACTGTTGATTACCTGTCTTGATTGATTGCTGCCAATTTCTGCCCTCACCTTCAATTTAAGGGCATGGAACTGTTATGATTTCAACTCTCAGAGAATGTGTCATCTCAGAGAACACGTGGTTTCTAGAAGGAGCTGGTTTAGATTTAAATCCTTAGACTTACTGAGATGGTTTTCTGTATCCTTTAGGCTCAGTCCAGTTTTGATGAAGTTTGTGTCATAACTCCTGGGGACGTTAGGGATGGTTGCATCTTATCCTGCATGCATTTCTTGTACAAATCACATCTTAAAAATCTTCCCTCATCTTCTCTTTAAATAGAAAAGGGGCAAAGAGCAAAGCTCTTAACAGATGGCTTTGTTGTTATCAAAGACTGCTATACACGCTTATATTCTCATGCACCCACTGACAATAAACTTGTATCACATAGTCAGATCTAAAAGAGCACTATGAAGTGACATTTAGGCTGTGAAGCCTTAATTCAGGCACCACAATGATTAGAGTGTTTTAATATCATAATAACTGATAAATAGACTATGTGTCAGACATTTCATTCCCTTTTAATCAAAACTCCTAGTCTGCTAAATTAATCACCCCCTTGGGGTACAGTAGCAGATTTCCAATTTAGTCATAGAGCATCATTAATAATGAAAAGTTCTAGAGGCAAATTCTGCTATTCATGTTCCTTTGTATGATCCAGTAGGTTTAAAGAGACAAGACAGAGAAGGTAGAAGGCATCAACACCTTGCAATAATCCAGATAAACAAACATAATTTTGTATGTCAATCTTCTAAGGACTCTCTTCCTTGAATGTTAAGAATGTCTCACACACACACACACACACAACAACAGAAACCAGGCAGAAGAGTTTTGTTTTCCCTAAAAGGTTTTACTGAAATCAAAGCTAAAATAAATGAGAAGTGGAGAGCAATGCTGCATTTTGAACAGCTCCTCTATTGTGGCACTGTAAATTTGGTCTCTTTAAATTGGCTAATTTCAGAATAAAACTCTTGCTGAGCGAGAATTCCTTATCTAGTATATCTTGTTTTTTTCAATAAAAAAAAATAAAAATCCCTAAAGGTATATTTTCTTCTCTTCTGCCTAATGATAAATAAATTTCTGCACAGAGAGTTTCTGCCCCACCCACTACTGGATGTGCTTCATTTTCTATTCAAGTGTTGTCTAACTACATATAAAAATTTTTGATATATTTGATGATAATGGTATCTGGGGAGAATAAGTGGCACTGAGTATGCTGAGCTAATGGCAACACTAATTTTGTTGGGTTTTAGGGAAGCATTTTCCCTTCCCATACATACTTGCATGTTCTAATTTATGCAGAATGGCAAGTTGACTCTGAGCCAGTGAAACCTTCTCAGGGCACAGGTAAAACTACATTTTAAGGTGCCCAATAATTTCTTCCTGTCTCTCATGTTACATGCAGCATTGGCCCAAGTGCTTGGAAGTAAGTTCATGTAGCCATCCTTTGCCATTTTCACAGTGCCATACCTTTATCTTTCAGCACTTCTGCCAAGATCAACACAGGAAGAGCAGAGCTTTATGCAGCCCTGGAGTTACAAGTTGACAGTCTCCAAACACTTTGTTGTTTGCAGCATATATTGGGCTGTCACATTTAGCACCAAAAAAGTAATGCATATTCACCTTGCTTGTGCTTGGATGTCAACCAAAGTAAACATATTGCTGACTCAAACAGACACAGCTACAATTGTTAACAGGGCAAGTATCTCCACATACCTATGTCTGTGTCTTAGTTGTCTGTGTTGAGAGATCATCTAATCCTGATGCACTGCTTGACTTTGAGCCCCACGAGTAGCAGGCAGCCCTATCCTATGTAAGCGGGAGAGCTCTAGCTACAGGAACAAATTTGCTGATTAGAAGATTTCTTTCTGTTCCTAAGGCTTGGAGGGGTTTCTCTGGGTGCATGAAGCTTTCAAATAAAACCCACCTACAAATCACTCTGGTGTGCTGACAGCGACACCAGTCCTGTCCCTCCTCCACTGGGAGACCCATAAAAGTCCAAGACTGGAGACTGCTGCTGAACCAACAAGCAGGAAGGATTTACGGCCGACAGTAGCATCTTACCTCATCAAACTCTACTCTGGGCCATTTATCACTCCTCTGTAGGAAAGCAAAAGCATTAGGATTGGAGAGGGATCAGTGGAGACAGAAGGAAGAGAGAGGGAATCGTAGTCACTTTAGCTTCACTAAAAGATACAGAAAAATCCACAAGCAATACAGAAAAGTGCCTAAATGACCTTGAAAACCGGTGTCTCAGGAAAAAAACCCTGGGCATTATGTGAAATGGATTTAAAACAAATGCTGAAAATTATCAAATATCTAAGTAACCCATTGTCTTTAAAGATACGCAGCAAAGAAGGAGGATCTGCCTAGGACAAAAAGTGAGAACATCAGCCATAGCAATCAACAGCATGAAAAAGATATGGTCAAAAAGCATTTCTGTTGAGCATCAGTCACAGGTAAGTTGACTATGATCCTTGTGGGTCCCTTTCAACTCGGCATATTCTGTGACTAATGTGCCTTTGTCCTGGGGGACAGAGCAGTCAGAGCCTTGCAGGTGGACTCAGTGGTGTCTGCACCTGGGCTCAGTCTCATTGCCATGGTGGTAGTGACAACCCAGCAGAGGCATTAGTGAGGCGGTATCTTGAACTATGGTGTTTCAGCACCCGACCTGCTACAAATAACACATTGAGACAACATACATGCAACCAGGGTGGCTGCCTCTGGGTGGACAGGAAATAACTGGGTGCCTGCGCTGGACAGACCACAGACTGGTGAAAGAAATAAATTGCGAGGGAAAACCAGTAGGACAGTTGGATTGTGTTCTGCAAGAGGCACAGAACAGAAAGACCTTGAAGCCACAGCTTGGAGGAAGTCAATCAGTCTGATTACCTGAGCCTTTTACTCAAATAAATATTGTCCCAGAGGAACATATCTTAACATTTGCCCCATCAGTGATGCCTGCACCTTGACTTCTCTTCCTTTGGTTTGTATTCTTGAAAAGCATATACAAAGAGCTAAGGAAAGGTTCTTTAAGGGCAAGAGCAGAAAATCTCTCTGTACAGGGAGTAGTGAAGGAAAACAAAGACTTAATTAAATAAACCTTCACAAATTTTTTTTCTATATCTCCTTCCAAAGTTCAAGCCCTCCCAATGATGCATTTAGACAGGTGCCTAAGAAGAAAGGCATTGCAATCCTCTACTGGCTTCTAAAAATCTCAGCTTTATGTTTTATCTGAACAATCTGAAGCTGAGATGCACCTTCATTTTGCCTGAAGGTAGCTGCTGAGAAGGGGATTGCAGTAGCACTTACCAGCCCTCTGAACCACACGTATCGGCTTAATAAGGACAGCTGGGACTCCAGTGGCCATTTATACTATCAGAAGATAGAGCTGTTCTGCATCACAGCCACCTTCGTAGCATCAATTTCTGGTGAACCAATGTTGAATGTTAAGGTACAAACCACCTGGCAATAAAGGTGAAATCACTAGTTCTCAAAGAATCCCAAAGGGCTGAGGATGGACAACACAATTTCTATTTCAGAGGTGATTCACTCGGTGCCGTACGTAAATAAAGACCAATGCAATACTGACATAACACAGCAAATTCATGTGCGGCAGTAATCAGCAGGCAAGATGTGAAGATTATGGTTTAAGAGATACAGCATAGAGGTGAAAAGCCATGTAAAAGTAGGGCAAGTATAAGCAATCGTGAACAAAGAGTATTCCCCCCAAAAAAACGCTCATGAAAAGTTAATGGTTAGCAGAGAAACGTAAGTTATGTAAGCACAATAATTAATTCTCAAAGAGAGTTTCAACATCTGCAGATGGAAATCTCTAACAGAAGTTTAAGGATGTAGGATTGCACTCAAGCAACCAGACACATCTTTTACTGTCTGAAATTGTACATTGCTAGCAGATATCTTTTAAAATCTTATTTTATCTTAATAAGGTATAATATATATGGGGCACTGAGGCACTTAAGCTGTTTCTGCTGAGTTTCTGCACAGAAAAGCTAACATGTTTCTTGCAACCCCAATATCTTCAGTATCTGTTACTTCTCTGTAAATTAAAAAACTCAATTGACTCAAGCTTTGGCTACTAATATTCAAAATCTACTACCTGTGATTTTTTTTCTATTCTGTCACTGACCTAAAATACCCAAGGTTTTTTAGCAGATTCTTTAAAATCAAAGATCCCTTATGAATGAGAAAGGGTTTTATTTTTCTTTGAGAAGAGTTTATTTTGGGTATGAAAAGCAAATACACTTTTTAAAAAATCATCGCTAAAACTGAATGCTGTCCAGTTAGAAATAGCAGTTTGAGAGATGCAGTTTGCATTTCTCATATGCTGATTCTCGCCCATGGATCTGGTAAGTCCATGTCCTCAATAACCCAGTACAACCCTGCCTCTGACAGGTGGCAATGCAGGGTCTGAGGAGGGTGCAGCACAGCAAACATAGCCTAGGTTTTTGAGACCGATTTAGATTATAAAGAATGAGACTGAGACTTCAGAATTGCAGTTTCCAGAAAGCATCATCATTAAAAAAAGGGACCCTCCCCAAAACAAACAAAACAAACAAAAAAACCCAAACCAACCAACCATCAACAACAACAAAAACACAAACCAAACCAAGTCAAGCAAAAAAAACCCCAAAACACTACCCCCCCATCAAAATTTCTGAAAAAAAAAACCAAAACCCAACACTCTTCCCCTGAAACATGTCATTTATTTAAAGAAAAAAAAAAAAAGAAAAAAAAAGATATTTTCCAACAAAAGTCAAAGCCAGGACTGGCTGATTTTTCAGTAATCCTAGCATCAGACAAATTACGACATTCCTCACTACAGCTTTCCAACCCAGTAATCCTACAAAGAACTGTGCAATCAGAATTTCAAATGCCCTGGGAACTGAGTTGATACCAGATGGTATCCAGCTATATTCATCATTATAATTTCCTAATATTATATTAACATTTACTAGTTTAGTATTTGAATCATCTAGCATGACACTGCTAAAATGTATGTCCTGAACTCAGTATCATGCAGAACAGTTTCCCCTCTCTCTCCTTGCCTGTCATTTCCTTCAAGTTTTTAATAATCTTGATCTTTTAACATTTTATTGCCTTATGAAATTCAGGCTTCCACATACAGTATTATTTTGTCTTTTCAGTTACAATAACAGAATTAGCTCAATCTTTAGGTGCTTCTGCCTTTTCCATAGATGCCAGGTTTTTAATAGTATCAAGATGAAAGTGTTAGTTTCTTTCAGATAAAGTAAACCATGATGCATGGATGGAGTGTGCATTTTCTGCATGGGAGATCAGAGCTGCCAATCTCCTTATGTTGCTCTTCTTCCCAATACTGCATTAGAAAACAAGCTGGAAATCTCCAGTTGCATTATTCTCTCTTCTCCATGGGCAAGTTCAAGCCACTTTAGGTAAATAGTTCTTATCCAACTTCATATTAAGGGTGATTCATTAAGTTAGACTTGGTTGGAAAGAGTTACAGTGATAAACTCTTTTTACAGTGGGTTTTGTTTTCTCTTAATCGTATCATATGTTTTCAAACTTCTGTGGTGCACATTTTCCTTAGAACAGGTCTACCTTTTTTTTTTTTTTTAGCATTAAGTTCTATTTTGAAAGAAAAAGCATTTTTATCTCCTACCCTTCCCACCCTGTGCTTCAAGTGTTTGGTTATAATCAACTGAAAGCTTGAAGAGCTGACTTAATCCCTGCTCTCCCAAGAAATGAGCCCTTTTCCAAAGCAGGAAAAGAATCAGCTCACCAAGCAGCATTTTCTTAGCTTTCAAGTGACTAGTACAGTATTTTGAAGTTAAACTGCCTTTTCATTGTGGTTTGAAAGAGCTTCTGAATAAATGCTATCTAAGGCACAAATTCATTTCAACTATAACACAGCATCCGACATTTGTAGTGCAAGGCATACCCATTTCCCTGTACATACATGGTAGATTTTCCATATATTCTCTTCCAATAATACCTGTTCATTGTCACTAGCAAAGTAGCAACACTTAGCATTTTCTTCTTGAAATTATGCTCTTTAGGAGGAGTCCCTCCCAACACACAATACGTGGTGCCCCCTCTTTGCCCTCCCATTTTATTTATTCCAGGCAAGCTACTCTTAAAACAGCAACCTACCCAGTCAGTGGAATTGTATTGAATGTGTATAACATTAAGTCACTTCTTCACGTGATTACTCACTTATCTGCATACCAAGACTATCCAAATCAACATCAGAAAACACTTTGAAACAACTACTCAATATTGTGCTCCAGGACATAAGTTGTTCAATTACAGCTCAACAGAAGACTTACTGTGGGAGTAGATGATCATCTTTACTATCTGTTTACAGCACAGGTCTTAACCCTTCTACTGGTATTTCTGATTTTGCCCACTGCAGGAAGCCAGCTGGGCTTTGGGTTTGATCCAGTCTGGTGGTTTCTGGGAGTCTGTGTATTTGGATAAAGTGTGAGCCACCCCAGTTAGCCCAGTTGGAGCATACCAGTATTTGTATTCTCGTTAGAAACACCATTGTTCCTCCTTCAATTATCCTTCTTTTGCCTTTTTTCATTCCCAACACAAAACTGTGAGGTGTGTAAATAATACCACTCTACACAAGACTGGCTCATGAAATAACTATGGTCTCTGCCAGCCTGATAACCCACAGGTCAGATCCTTCGCTGGGCTACAGTGCTGTCCTGCTCGGGCTGTTAGGTTACGTGGTGGATGACGTGATTCCATAATGCCCTCTAAAGAAGATGCATAATTTAACCCCACAAAGATGACTTCAAGGCTGGACAATACTCTTGTGATAACCCAGTCTGATGTCTTATAGATAATTCCACTTTGTAGCTCTTAGATCATGGGGAAGCAATGCCCAGAAGACAGCTTTGAAATCATGCAGCAATTTCTAAAATATCATTCTCAAAACCACCATTAATTAAGAAGAAAATTGACAAAAGCACATGACATCAATTTTTTTCTCTGAAATGAAGTTATCAATAATGCATTATTTGTTTTAAGAAAATGGATGCAAAAGTACACAGGTAAATGGCTACCGTAATTTACTGTGCTTCCTTATTGCAAAGCAGGTTAAATCTACTTTTTAAGATATTTTTTTTCCTGCAAGTGAGCATCTTTCTTATTGTGCCTACTATGCATTAAATGGGGAGTTTGGCTCAATCTCACATGACACAAGGAAGCAAGCAGCAGCCAGCAGTACAAACACCTATATTTTCAGGAGAATTTTCAGCATGTCCATGCAACTTAGGAGCCTAATTCAAAATTGAACTTGGTAGATAGGTGCTTCAAGATCAGAAGAATTAAAATGTAAGAGTGTCATCTTAGATCAACTGCCACTTGAAAGTGCAACAACAGCTGGACATTCAACAAACTCCACAGGAACCTATAGCCCCAGTGTGCCCCAAGACCCATGCAAGTCTCTGGAGCATCTAAACTGATGATAGCTTTAAAAAATGGCACACTTAGAGTACAAAATTTCTAAATAATTACAGAAAATATGTCCCAGAAACCAATGGAATACAGGACTTAAAACATTTCAGTCTGTAGCCTCATTGGCATGAGTAGCATTGGCAATAACTGGGAAATGATGTCCTATCAGTATTTTACTACCATTTTTCATGCAATATATTTTTGGTCTGGTATAATGAACAAAGAATTTATCAGAGCAAAAAGCAGCATTGTGAAGACAGACCATCCATATTAATAGTGTCAATAGACAATGTCTTCTGCATCTCTTTTGCACCTCCAAAAGACTTCTGAGATTCTCTACCTATGGATCAGGTATCGTGTATATCATGATGGAAGATGATCACATTTCCTCATTCAAACCCAGGCACTTTCAATCAGGCACTTTCTCAAAAAACACTTAGCCCTGCTCACCATTGTTCTAGATCCCTAAATTCTAACTGGTCAAACATAAATTGTTACACTTTGCTAAAAGTAAAAAGAAGAAAAGAAAACTTGGTGGAAGCTGATTGAAGACTTGCTCTGACAAGGGAAACAAGTTCCAAAGCAAGTTCCTGCACCACCAGTCTGTCCTGGGATTCCCTTGCATGCAAAGTGCTCCCTTCTACAGAGCAAGTTTCTTTCTATTTCTCTTGCTGTCTTACACAAGCATGAAAACAACCCACCCCAAGTACTAATTTGGATGGAGGACAACAGAAAAACCAGCAGGGTAACACACTCCATAACACTCATTGACACACAAGACCAAGGTTTCAATCCCTATTCTCCTGCACACCTGGTGAGTAACTTGAAGAGATCAGATAAGAGTAGAGGGGTTAATTGAGAAGAAGAAATTTGTATTATATGCCAGCATGATCCACAGTCCACTGAAATCAATGGAAAGGATCCCTGTAGTTAACTCAAATTAATTAACCCAACTATGACTCTTGAGTGTGGTGTGTGGTAAGCTGGAAATCAGAAACAGAGTTATGTTTTACATCACTTTATGTGAGAGATTAAAAAGCCTATATGGTCAGTACATATGAAATACTATTGTCTACATGTTCTTAGAGTCATGTGTCCCTTTGCATGCCAAATTTCAGCTGAAATCCCCCAAGGAATTAATATAAGCCACCATCTTTTGCAAATCAATTAAAAATATGTATATGCCATCCTTTCTTTAAGAGATGAACAAACATCACTGAAAAAAATTCTCATCAAAGAATGTTAGTAGTAACAGGAGTGGGAAAGGAGAACTTAAACTTGTCACTTGGAAAAATATTTTTTCAATGCACAATTTAAAAATAGCACAGCAGTGTCTAAACATAAAGAAGCTGCAAGCATGAATAGTGTGGCTTAAAATATGCCTTTCCTGCTAATCCAAGAACCCTGATCTGCACGCTAAATTGGTGGAATGATGCTTATAATTCACAATTGAGTGATGAGAACTAATAACATTGCTCTGGGCCTTGCTTTCAGTGAGAGCTCTCAGGCCACTCCCATCCCGCAGCACAATTGCTTTTGATCACAGTTACTCCCACTGCCCATCCTTTCCCCTTAAAACCTCTAAGTCCTTCCACCCTCGGTGATCAAAACTTTACTCTCCACCAAAAAGATTTCTACTGAAAGAATATAAACTTTACTGTTGCACCCTATGAAATAGTGCATGAAATCAAAATTTCTAGTTCAGAACAGCTCAGAAGACTTTCTTGAGCGTGGGCACTGTTTGGGATTATCCACTGAATTTCCCATCCTGTCAGAGACATGATGTGTCTAGACTGGGGCCAAGCCATGCATGCCCCAACAATCACAGCCAGCAGTCCTGCATCTCCCTTTTAACTCAATGTGTAATATTTGTAAATTGGTAAATAGGTTTTACAACATATCAAGCAATGAACAACTTAAGGGGGTTTATCTTTAACCATCCAGGACTCGCAGCTGGAATTAGCTCTCGGGAGGAAGACAGACGATCCAAAGGATGTGGATATTTGCTAAAACCAAAGTGATCAGTTGAAAAGACACAAATTTCATTAACTCACCGTAGTGAACAAAATTACAATGAAACTGGCTCAGCACCCTACGCTTTGTCAGGCTGGCTATTGAAGAAATCAGGATTTTCTGTTTACGTAGTTTTTGAGTGCCTCTCTCCCAGGATCAGGAAATTCAAAGTCTTTGGGAGTTTCCAGGGGGCTGTGCAGTTAATAAACATACTGCATCTCTATAAACTTTATGTCTATGTCTTTTAAAGGAGATTGTGGAAGCAAGCTTCATATTTGTATTTTCTTTCCTTTAACAAATACCACACAGCGGGAAAAACACTATGCAAGCTTTACATCCAAATCAATGAGCATTTATTCCCTCACCAAGGTCATTCTGACAGTTTTATTATCAGTGACACAGGAGCAAATGTTGCAAAAGCAATGTGGCAAAAGCACCTATGTATTATGCTACTGTGCATGGTCTGAAGCTAAATTACTTTGGATATTGTGCCAGTGATAGTTCTGATAATACATTTTAAGACCAAACACAGGTCATGTCACATCCATAGATTATGTATGGAACTGTCAAAATTTCCACCAGAAAACCTTCTGGTGCTTTGTGTGCGCATCTGTGTGCTGGTAGCCAAGTCTGCAATATTATTTGTAATTATAAAGTGCCAGCAAGTATAAACACAGGAAAGCATTTAGGATTTAGTCTTGCACATATTGAATATCAACATACATTGACTTCTAGCTGATCATGACAGACCTTAAAAATATGTGCACTTTACACCTTGAAAAGCATAAAAAAGGGAAGGCTAAAATAGAAGGGAATGTGTATACACAGAGAAATGCAAGGTTCCTCCTATCAGTGTATTTCCAGTGAAAAACTGAGGGCTTGACAGAATTTTCTCACTTCAGATCACAAAATTCTTCACTATTTTGCTTTCCAGCCATAGCCTGGTAGTTCCTTCTGTGGATGACATGTGTTCTGCTGTCTCACTTGTACCTATACACACATATACACGTGCACATACACGGTGCTTGGGCTTGCAAACACACCAACCCCAAGCAAAAAAGGTTTCTTTTGAGAGGCATGCCCAAATCAGATGGAAATATATCCAAGAGCACTAGAAGCAGCTTTATGGGGAAACATGCTGCTGAAGCTCAGCTGGGTTTATTTCTGCTGTTAAAGGTAGTAGAGGCTATTTTGCTCCCCTCAGCAAGTAGCAAAGATGTCTGAGTCACTGAGGGGAAATCTTGCTTTCAGAACACCTGAAAAATACTGGGATTTTCTCCTAGCTCCTGCCTCTGTAAAACTTTCTCTGCACACCACTTTCTCCAAAGAATTTTGTTACATTATTCCAGCTGTGCTCTACTGCAAATAAGGGCAGGATGCAAGTAAGAAGGTGTTTTTAGCACACAGAAAACATAAGCTTTGACAACTCTTGTCTTGAAAAACAATAGCTCCCTTCCTTTGCAAATTAATTTTAATAATTGTGGCTAGTTTGCTCTGAGTTGAGTAGTTTTGCATGAATACACACAATTAAATTAATATGCAAATGTTTCCATTCCTCTGAGAATACTGAGGCATTTTTTACAGCGTGTGAGACAAGAAGACAGAAAAGAAAAAAATAGCAGTCCCCAAAAGAGTCTTGTTTAGGAGGGTGGGATGTCTTTTCTTTGGCTAAGCCACTGAAAGGGGATTCAAGCTTGACTGAAACAATGCTTGTTGATGAAGCAGAAATAAAGGAGGAAGAGGAGCCTTTGGAGATAAAGGAAAGAGGAAAAGACTGGAGCATCCCAAGTTGTTAAAAACTGACCTCAGCAAGCCTAAATTTTCACAAAGGTGGCATTTGCTGTGTCGGGCCTCACAAAGGTTCCCATTCTTCCCTTGCCTGTTGGGACCCCTTCTTTCTCCAGCCATGTTTGAGCAAGGGTCTCAGACAATTAGCACAGACTGTGGCCCTTCACCCTTTGGCTGTCAATCACCTTCCTAAGCAGATGGCAGCAGAACAAGAAAAGATGGTTTCCAAGCGGCTTTGCCCTTCGGCTCATATCTATGCGCCGGGGGCCCCTGGGAATGGCGGCCTGGCTGGGAGGGTGTCAGACTCCCTGACAGCAGACACCTCTGCTACCGGGGGCAGTGCTGCATCCGGGAAGGGCTCTTTGTACAGCTGGAGCATGAGAGCGGGAGCATGGACAGGCTTCCCAGGAGTCTCCGTCCTCAGCCACAAAAGACCCTCTGGAAGCTGAGAGGCCAGAACAACTCAACAGTCACTAAAAGTTATTATGGAAAAAGCAACCCTTTCACTTGGGCCCCTGTTTGCTGGCTTTGTAGGCTTGGACAAAAACAACTGCTATCCAGGCAGCAGCTATATCACAGGAGAGAGTGCGTGTGTGACAAAAAGATGGATTAGAAAAGACTGGGAAAATGGAGGCAAACAGATATAGATTTGGAACACCAGGGAGGGGAGGGAAAGAGAGGGGACACAAATGTGCTTCTGTGCTCCTGCTGCTGTTCTCAGCACAGTGCCTTTCTCTAACCTCTTGTACCAGATTTAAGGGAATGAAGAACACCGGTTATGCTGCAGTGGGAATGGGTGCGAAGCAAGGCCAGGGGACCAGGAGGGAGGACATAACTCCTGCTTCCTCTCCCATCAGCTTATTCCATCCTGGGAGCAAAAAAGAGGGGAGGATTGTGGGATGTGCAGAAATGCATGAGCAGCAGTGCAAATACAGCTTGGTAGGCAGGAAAGCACTCAACCCTTGTCTGAACAGCAATGGAAAAGCAAGGGAGAAGGAAGAAAAGCCCATTTTGAGATAGTATGCGCCGGTATATGTCTGAAATCAACTGGGAAGGGCATGGTTCTTATCTGAAACTATAAACCCTCTACAGATGACGGTTCAGTGGGTCCTGAAGGATAATTAGGAGCTGTGGCATTTAGCACGTTGTCACTTTTTTTTTTCTTTATTTACTTTTTACACTGTCCTTTCAGGCATGAGAATGCTTTGAAGGAAAGGCACTCAAACTCATCCAGAAGAATCTGACAGTCTAGGTTATTAGTTACAGAAACAAGTGTTTTGCTGGAAATTGTATCCACTTCTTAAAATCTCATAAACATAAATTCAGGGAGAGGATGCAATTTATTAATGCCCTCTTCTTTTGTTAACGTGAGCATCACGTCCCTCCTTCTGAGGAGTCCAATGCATCTGAAAATGACCATGAAAAGCTTCCATCTCCTCTCAGAATCCTACAACTGGTTAAAACCTACTTAGATTTTAATAAAAAGGATCCAATTTGTGTTTTGTTTACCTTCTGGTTTTAAGTCTTTAAGAAACAAATTGGTATGCAGCTTTGCTGGCAAAAATATAAATAAATAATTGCATAAATCAATCAACAAATAAAGTGAACAAAATAAAAATAAAATAAATTTTAAAACAAACAAACAAACAAAAAACCTGACACTTCCACAGTCCCCATCTCCCAAGAGCTGGCATAGTAAGGAGTGCACCAGATTGTGCCATGCTCTGAGAAACAAAAGCAGAATTTATTAAGACATTGCTGCCTTTCTGCTGCTATTACTGTGTCCGTTCTACTTTTTGCTTTCCTTTTCCTGCACACACTGTCTGCTAGTAAGTGCCAGGAAAACAGGAAAAGGGTGTTATTACTTGTAGCCACAGACTAAGTCTGCAGCATGTACAAATTGAAAAGGTAAAGACAGTCTATGCACTAGAAGGATCAGTGCCAAAGAGGAGGTGGGCAAGGGAGCCTGCAGAAACAGTGAAATCATCTCTTGGCCTCGGGGGTCTAGCTTTCGATGGCAGAGGTGATGCCCTTAATTTTAATCTCCTTGAGGAGCACAAAGGGAAGAAGGATTTATGACACAAATAAAGAAATTACTATGAATAAAATGTCTCTCTGAGCTACAGTGAAAAATGCCTGGCCCAGAGTTTTATTGTGTTTTTGTTAACCTCCTCACACAAGGCAATGGGAAGGAACAGGAGAAGCCTCAGCCAACACCAATGTACAGGCAGCAGCAGGCAAACACAGGCCACAAACAGGAGCTCAGTTCTCATTTTGAGTGGGCTCTGGAGTCCCAAAGGGATCTGCAGGCACAGACAAAACTTTTTTAATATGGATGTGCAGGTACTAACAATATTACTTCATAAGCACTGAGGTCCCTGCTGCCCAAAACCAAATATTCCACCAAACCACTAAGACTGAAGTAAATTGCTGGGAAACACAGTATTTTCTTCCTCTTCTCAGAGTCCACTTTCTGGGGAGCTTTCGCCAAGAGCTGAAAACCAAAAATGTAATTTAAGTATAACCCCCTTTCTTGAGGCAGAACTGCCTGGGGATGCAACAGAAGTGCAGCTCTCAGAGGTGGTCTGCCTTCTCACACAAACAAACAGGTAAAACACAAGCTATGGTCTAGGCTCTGCTCCCTGGTTGTATACCAGAGATAGTAACTCACTACTTTATGTATTTACAGTTAGCTACAAGCTTAAGTGCTCAGTGAACTAAGGCAGGAACTCCTGCTATTATTTAAATATGTTTTAAACATATTTCAGCCCTTTGCTCACTTTTATGATCATTGCCCGTTTTCACTGGATACCCTCTAATTTTACACGGCTGTGTCTGTACATCAATCACCTACTGAGAAGCAGTTAATCCATTTGAGAAGCTTCAGACCTTTGTAATTCAGCCTGTTACTGAGCAGCATTTGCTTTTCTGCCCTGAAAATGTGAATATCTTATAAATTAAAAGCTGTGACCTGAGTCAGGTGATTTCACAGAGAAATAAACCCTGTAATAATAGACAAACTGATACATTCCTAGAACGACTTTCTAAAAGCAAATGTTTCCTGTGAGGGCACTGGTTACAGTCTGTAGTGGATAAAAGCACATTACTATTACACAAAGCTGTGGCTACTTGTGAGAAAACTCAAAGAGCAGGTGAAGTCAATTGACTCAGAACTGTTTGCATCTATACAACGGCCAGGTACTGAAATCTTGACTTCACACTAGCCTGGGGAGGCTGCTCATTTATCTTTATGAATGAAATGAGCAGCAAGACAGTGATACAATGAGAGAGGACAGACAGGTAAAGCATACCCATAGCTGTGCAGCATAGTAAAGAACGTAATAAAAATACTACACAGGGAATAATCAAGGAAGCTTAATTCAGCAACGTGAGAGATTTAGACTTGAATTTTCAGAAGCCTGGGGGATTTAAACACAAAGCTTCTCCTGTGTCTGAATGGGAAGTCGGATCTGCTTGATATCTCAGTCTTTGGGATTTCATGGGTTTTTTGCAACAGGTAGGGGTACCAAAAAGACAGCTACACTACAGATATATCAGGATCTCTATATAGTGATCTCTATATGCCTGACACTCAGAAAATGGAAAGTGCCAAAAAATTCATAATACTTGAACCATAATACTTCTGAGAAGAGATGGAGTCACTGTGCTTGGAAACTTGCATGGCAAAGGATGTAATACAAAATGGCACAGAAACGCAAAAGGCATTGTATGGTCTTTGTCAACATGCATAAAACTAGTGACCAAAGGAAGAAAAATGTGCTCTTCCTTTTCCTTGCCAATTATTGGCCTCAGCTGCATCGAATCAGGTATCAGCCAGCTTCCAGGCCTCTCCCAGCCAGCCCAATGGCTTGGCCATGCCTCTACCTGCATCGTTTCTTCCCCAGGCAGCAGAGATGTCTATGCAGAGACAGCACAGAGCGTAGTAGTAATAAACAGCAGTAGGGCTGCATTCAGCAGTAACAAACCTGCCTCAGTGTCAATTCCTCAAGGAGCAGCATCAAGGAGGGTGGTGCTGGAGGCCTGCTCTGACACAACTTCACCTCTCTCATTTGGATGAAGATGCAGATCCCCAGGTAAGTCTCAAGATACATGCTATTGTCTGTAATCACCACTGAAGTTTCAAGGCTGATGGAACATTGCCTGCATTAGCTGTCCTGCCATGTGCATCTTACTTAGTTTGGCTTTTCCTCAGCTCTCTATCACCATCTGCAGCCATCATTCCTAAAATAAACTGCACTTTAGAGCCTTCCTGAGATGAGGACACACTGTGTAGGTCCTGAACAAACAGTCCTGAGCAATCTTATTCATGACAGGAGGAAAGACAGAAGGCAGTCTCGGTCTGCACCCACGCTGACTGACTAGGAACAGTGTACCTATGGCAAAGGATTTCAACCCTGTTTGAAGAGCAATGCTGTTTTAATGCACTATAGAAAGTTGGGTTGGCCCCAAGGTCAGCATAGGGAAGATAAGAGCCATGACATCACTGTGACTCAGCTAAGAAAGGCATATTTGTATTTTTATAATAATGTTGTTGTTTTAACCAACAATCAAGGACAACCAACACAAACACTGACATTTCAGGTTGTTTTTTTCCCTCGCAATATACAAATTTAAAAGCAATTGTTGGAATTAAAAACATTCAGTAACAACTGTGTAGAAATCATGCAAATCTTTCAGGAACAGCAGGGAGCAAAAAAATTGATAAATCATGGGAAGTCCTCTTTGAGCAGGTGTTTTGGCAAGTTTTATGAAACAAAGACAGCTCTGCTGTTCTACAGTATGAACTATTGCTTGTTACAGAAAGATTGCCCTTTTTCAAGGCAATCTTGAACTTTCCATCTCAGACACACGAAAAGCAAGCCAACTTGAGATATACCTTAAAACATACATCTGATTGCAACTCCAGCCAGTGCTATAACAATAAACTCATGGTCCTCAAAAGACACACACTTTTATAATATGCTCAAAAAGACCTAGATCAGGCTCTGCTTTCCAACCTCTGCCTGAGGGATCCATAGATGTCCAGATGTGCAGGAGACATTCCTCCAGGACTTCCCTCTCAATAAGAAACCTAGATCTTGTAATTTCTGCCCTTCCCTCAACAAGTCACTCCAGCAGCATCCATGAGGAGGAGGCAGCAGGGACTGTCCTGCTGCCTAAGTATTTAAAACTCTTCTAAACAAAAGCAAACCCTGTCTGGTTGAGCTAAAAACATAACAGACCAGTGAAAGACAGAGATCCTGCTCTCTTCAAGACAGAGCAAGTCCCAGGTGAGATTCTCATGAGATATGTTCGTCCCAGAAAACCTTTGATCATTTATGCCCAACCTCGATGCACTTGATTGCTCTCCCAAGCTTCAAGAGTGATTCACAGCTGGAGAAACTCTCAGCTTCTCCCCAAGGCCTGAGACCATCTGAATCCCTCCCATGTACCCACAATACATTCTGCCAAGGCTATGGCATCTGATTGCTGCCAGAGAAGCAGAGGTGCTATAAGAAGACAGGAAATTTTGATGTAAGATTAAGTGAAATTTTGTTGTGTTATTAGCGCAGTATATCGCACATACCAGAGGAAGACAGAAGGCAAGCCAAAAGGAGGAAGACTGATTCACAATCTAAGCAAAAAACCCTGGCTGTTTTCACCAAGTCAGTACTCCCAAAAGTTGTCCTCATGGTGGATGTTAGATAATATCCATAGCAGGAAACTACTGGGGTGCTGCTCAACCAGGAGGAGCCAGGCACCAAATAAACCAGATCTCCTGAAAACAGCAAGAGCCCTAGGTAACCACAAAATGCTATAAATGCATCTTTGTGGTGGTCCATTCTCATTAATTTAGGATCAAAATGGGATCTTTAATTGCATGGTAAGACCTGGCAGAGTGGAAACTCTCCAAGCAGAAAATCTGTCAACCCCTTCTACCTGAGCAGAGATCCATAGCAACACTTGAAGGGAACACACTGTCGCTCTTGTCCAGGGAATGCCATGCCCGGTACAATCTTAAGCTCACTCTGTATCAGACAGTCCAGCTGCTACATGAGCCAGGCTCCATTTCAACACAAGAACAGCTTTTCTGGAAAGGACAAACTGCCTTGATTTAAACACTGCTGTTTCCAGGTGCAATAAGCTTTATGTTGAAAGCATTTAATGCTAAAATTACGGTGAATATTCAGGGCATTACTGTGAATTGTGGCAAAATAATATTTGATACATCAAAAAATAAATCCATACATGCATGTTTTCCTTTTTTTTTAATTAAGTTAAAGGTTTTAGATGCTTCAAATCTTAAGTATATAATCTATGTGCATATGCCCAAACAATACCTTTCTGTATGTAGCCATATACATATGTACATACATAAACTTCACATGTATAAAGATATCAGGAGCTATATATTTACTTACATTAGTGCATCTGATATGGCATTTATGTCTGCATGAAATTTCTACCAATTATTGAGCTAAATTCACACACCAAATATCATTGTTCTATATATGTACAGAAGCAAATGGAAAAAAGAGGCAGGAAGACTGGCTGTAAATAAAAACACTCTGTCTGTGTGGTAAAGGGGTTACGTTGCTTAAGCAGGAAAAGGTACATTTTTAAAAAATACAAACAAGGTAGATCTTAGATGAAGTGTTTATATTACAGCAAAATAATGTTTTCCAAAGTGAATTTCAATTCCAAGTGCCCATTATTAGATTTGATTGGCTGCTACATGAGAAATCACCATGATCAATCTTTTAGTTAATCTCAATTGTCCTTCAAGCATCACAGTGACATGGCTGGCACATGCCAGCAGTCGCAGATGCTTCATTAAGTAGTTAATCGGCAATAGCTGTAGGGGTAATTCAACATTTTCCGAAGAGACCAAACAGTACTTTAGGGTAAAACATGCCCCTCCACTGATATCTTTCTGGGTTGTTGTGATTAAGCATAATTAGGGTTCACCATTTCTCTTCCAAAGAATAGTAGTAGTAGTAGTAGTAGTAGTAATAATAATAATAATAATAATAATAATAATAATAATAATAATAATACATCAGAGGCTTCTGAATGCCAGAGGGTATCTGGCACATCAAAACCATACTTTAACAGTAGATGTATAGGTTTTATAGCCTGGACCAGTGGAATTTAGCAAGAGTGCTCTGGTCGTGTATTAGAGAGAATTTTCTGTACTGAAAGCCCCACAGTGAACACGATCTGTGTAAATAGTTCAGTGGTAGGATGTAAAAGCAAACACTGATTTACTGAGCAAACTAAAAGTAGCCATGCTATAATGTTCTTAGCTCAGATCAAATGCTCATCTAGGGGAGAATCCCTTTATTAACAGGAGCATAAACCTTTAGCATCTAGGGAGCGTTTGGACAGCTTATGCCTGCAAAAAGCATAGCTAAGAGCTACCAGAGACACTGCAATCTTCCAGCAAGGCACGTATGTACAATGGCCTGAGTGGTACTAACAGCTCCACCAGTTACCCTTTTCTCTCCTCTTGCTTAAGCTGTCAGTGCAGCTGATCAACCAGCTATCAGACCATAAAAGAGCACATAGTTTGCAAAACAACCATGATTTCTTGGAACATACTCGTCTAGGTATAAGCCTGTGTTTCAGAAACACATTTCAAACCGTAAGATGTGTATTGCTGCTAGTTGCTATCCACTAGACAGAGGCAGTCACTGGACTACTTAATGACATAACTAATATTCCAGGAAGGATGTCTAAGAGCTCTGTTCTTGGACCACCCTGCGGTCAATGCACAGAAGGATGACCTGAGTCCTCATAAAACATTAGTGTCACATCCTTTTTTCCAAGTCTCATGTATATTTCTGCAATGACTCAGTGAAGGGAACACTGAGTTTCTTCAATTATCTTAGTGTGAAGGATAGGAGCGACATTTTGTGCTCTAAACCCAAGAACCTTTTGGTCTTGACGAGTGATTTCATTAAATTGGTACCCACCTGTCTCTCAGAACATTCAAAAATGAGAGCTCTCTGAAGAGACACTGAAACAAATCCAGTGTTGCTATTTGTCAAAGCTTTCAGTCAAAATTAATTACATGCCAAAAATGTCACGCTGGCCAAGTTGAGCAGCACTCAAGGGTGGCTGCAGATAGCAACACTGGTGTATGCATTAGCAGCCATGCAGAAAGAGGACAGCATTCAGCCCTCTTGGAACATGCAGCTAGTGGAAAAATCCAGTGCTGGTCAGTCACTTCTGTGCTTTCCTGCTAAATCAAGCTGCTGCCATCATTACCGATGCTCTCTTTGCCCGTTTCCCTCCACAGACAGAACAGCCTGATGCACGGATTCATTAAATAAACAAAAAATGTTGGTCAGGGCATTGGGTGCATTGCTGAGAAAAGGAGGAAGAAGAGTTCCCTGTAACATATTGATCAATGAGGCTGGAGGCTGCTGAGGGAAACACATGAGCAATAAAATACTTATTACAAAGCATGAAGGAAAATAGGATCTTGTGCTGTAAATCTTTCAATAAGTTAAACTGGAAAGAAAAAAAAAAAAAAGCCATGAAGTTGAAACTTCTGGCTTTGACACATATTTTCTTCTTCAGAGTGAAAATATTCTTCATGGTACTTCATGATTATTATAGTCATGTCTACATTGCAAATACACACCAGGATCCTCTTTCAAGTGCATATTGTGCAAGTGCAAAAATCCCAAAAAGTTCAGCTCTTAAAATATTCAGATCTAAAAGGGCCTCACAGCTGATACAGAATTGAGCCATATATGTAAATGTATGCTGGGACCATAGATGTCATTAAGCCACGCGCGGGTTGACAAGTACAGTACAGCAGAGGGGCTACGCAGGGCTACTTATATACAAGCAGGGTAGTGCCACTTAAAAAACATACATTGTGTATAGAACTGCCCAGGTATATTTCAATGCTTCTTTGTATATAGATCATCCTGCTTTCCAGAAGGCTTTTTTCCCCATTACTGTCCTCAGAATTTGCACAGCTTACCTTTCCAAAGGAAGAAGAAGGAACTATGCCTTTTTGTGCTGTGACAACTTGAGTACAAGCCCAGATTTGCTATCAGCAGTGTAATGTTCATGCTTTTGTACTAGAACTTCCATTTTTAGGTATAAAAGTGGAGATGCAAATAGGATTGCTTGCAAAAAGGAGGATCAGACCTGCTACACTTTTGCTCCAGAATGAGCTGCTCACATAGTGCAATGGGATTCTCCTGTAGAATTTCCTCCTGTACTTACAAAGCACTTATGCTTTTGAAAAGTGATTGTATGCAGGAATATGTTCTGTGAATCTTTCAGAAAAGTAATCTAGAACAGTTGGCCTGGACTTGGTCTGGATTACCAAAGCATATTCTCATTCTCATAGTCATTTGAAAGTATGATTTCAAAACAATAAAACTTATAAATGATTAAAAAAAAAAAATATTTAAAACCCAAAAACCCCAAACACACTAACCCCCCAAAAACAAACAAAAAACACAATGCCCCCCCGAAAAAACCCTCAAACCCATAACGAACAAACCCCTCCAAAAAAAAAAAACAACAAAAACCTCCCAAAACAAGATTCAGAAGATGGGCAGGTTTTAATAAAAATGTCTTTAGGAGAACTTGCACCACTTTCACAGAGCACTGTGGAAGAACATGGCCCCATCCTCAACCTTTTTGTTAGGTGGCTTTTTCAGCCAAATTACAAGACTGTGGGAGACAATAACACAGGAAAACTGATGTCTGTTCATGCATGCTGCTTTATTGCCTTTGAAAGTGCAAGTTATCATTTCAGCCGGACTTTGTGGATGCTTAAAACCAAGTATACGCTTAAGTGTTTGGAGATTCAGGTCCTTAGCGTACGACTGCTTGCTCTCTGTATGTAAAAAAGAACATAAATCCCTTACTGGAAGTCTGAAAACACCTGCTCAGTAGCAGAATATGATAAACATCTTGACCATAATAAGTTTCGTTCATGTGGGTGATCTCTGAACATACAAATGACCAGGCTTGCTGATCTAACCAAATCCTTCCAACTTTGTGAGCAGTTTTCAGAGTATAAACCCCTCTTTCCTCCAAGATATTTGAGAGGTCTTTAACTTGAGCACTGAACTTTTAATTAAGGCTAGAAGGATCCTCTATTATCCAAATACTAGATTGTGAAAGGGTTTTCATATTTTCTTTGCACTTTAAGCAGTTTTTGAAGCTTCCCATATATTTTTCAAGCAGAGATGCTCTTCCTTTTGACAGAATTATGGAGAATATATTTTTCCTGATCTTCTTTTACTACTTTTTCTCCCTCTACCATTTTGAGAATATACTCCAAGCTTGCTGATGTACAATGCTCATTTCAGTTCACATGAACATTATTTTCTATGTTACAGAAGATTTGCACAACTTTATTTACAGCGAAATACTTCTGGAATCAAATTAAATTAATACTAGATGGAAAGTGCAGTAAGCAGATCTTGTCCATTCAAAGTATTGTAATAGTACAGTTGTACAGTGCAGATGCCATTTTATTGGTGTCTTTTACTGCCAAAGTGTGCTCTCAACTTGAGCAATTAACAAGTTTGCACTAAACAAACTGCATTCCACTTTTGTTTCACTCTCCCCAGCCTCTGATTTTGTCCCACACAAGGCCCACTGAGAGAAAAACAATACAGGAGATGGTGCAAAGAGGACTGATGAATTGAACATGTTGCCTCTAAGGGGAAGGTTTGAAAACAAGTTTACTATTGAAGCTAGGACAGAAAAGCATAAAACTTGATGCAATAATCACAGGGTAAAATTCAATAGTCTGTACCACCCGAGAGGTCAGGCCCAATGATCACAGTGCCTTATAAGTATGAAAATTGAGAGCTGCTTTAAGATTCGTGGACAGGTCAATAAAATTTACACTGCTTATGAAGCGCTCCTGAAAGACATAAAATGAAGTCTCTGTAGCTCCTTGCTCATTTCTGCCCTTTGTACTTTCTTGTCTAATCCACCATCCTTCTGCTTGCGGGTTTATTGCCATGTCTGCCGATCACACTTCCATCTGTGTTCAAGATGCCCTTCACCCTGCTCTGCTCCCTCACCCATTTGTTTACTCCCACATCACCCTATGTAACATCAGACATGAGTCTTGCTCTGCCATTCAGCTCTTCCATACATATACACTCCCGACACTTCATCACTGTCAACCTCCTCTTTATTTTCTGCCTCAGGGGAGACACATCTGAGGGAAGACCTCTGGAGGACTGGCAGGGAGGGATTGACAGGGGCTCTGTCGTACAGCCACTGGATGCCAACACATTGAAAATTTGGCTTAAATAGCTTCTGTATCCTTGCTCTCATGACTGATCTCTTGGCTCTTTGCTAGGTTAACAGTTGGACTCGATGATCTTAATGGCCTTTTCCAACCTAAATAATGCTATGATTCTATGATTCTGAAATTATTTTAACAAATTTAGCAATTTTGAAAGGAAACCAGAATTTTGGGACCACTAAACTGGAGGGATTTCTAAGGTCATCAAACTGGCATCCCACAAGTGGAAAAAACTACAAAAACATGCTAAATCCAAAACACTCCATGCTACCCTTGCCACCCGTACATGATAGTGGCCACAAAACACTCTGCTTACATAGAGCAAGCCAAACACTTCCAGCACAGGAGTGCAACACTATAAATAAAATTGAAGTAGATCACAGGACCATAGTTTCTTACTCCAGCTGAGGAATGCATCAGGTGAAAACTTATCACACACACTGTCCTCAGATACATGTTATTTCAGTATGGAAAAGAATGGTGTTATTTTCGTAAGTCAGGGGGTTGAGAGATGTGTTTCACAGCCACATGAAGCAGTCAGTCTTCCTCCAGTCTTACAAAGCCACAGAGGAGAAGCAATCCCATGGGGAACATGCTGATGGCAGCACAGTTCAGAGCCTTCTCACAGAAAAAGCCAGGATTGCTTTGGATCTGGCCATACAAAGGACCATCGTGCCATGCTACTCTGCTGAATAAGGAAGATCTAGGTCAGAGGAGTTCAATTTCAAGGGGGATCAGGTCAGCCCCCAGACTCCCATTTGCCATGCCTGGGAACTGGATACTCCACTGTGACATTGAAAATTTCCCCCAGTGTATTTTAGCTCAGAGAGGACCTGAACAGGAACTCAAGTATGCCAGTGGATCACTCTGATCAATCCCGAGTGACAGACTGTAGATGGAATCCATCACTTATTTATTTAATTTTAACCGCTGGCTTGTGATAAGATTTTTCAAGGTTACAGACAGAAACTGCATCAAATTACTGTATAATTTGGTGTTTCAAATACTTTTTCCATGGCTATATATGCCTGGCCCACTCCTTCAGTAAATATTGAAGTGAGAGAACTAGTTCTCCACTTGACAAAACCAAAACTGTAACATTTGTCTTCAATGGAAACCAATTCCCCTTTCCTCTGGTTCCCCTCCCCTCAGTTTGGGAGAAAGTGCAATACACTCTTGATTTGTCAAAAATATTTCACTTAGTTGAAAACAGAAACCTCTCCTCTATGGAAAAATGTATTTTTTTCCTTTAAAAGTTAGAAATGAACTCAAGAGAAATGTCATTCAGATAACAAAACCTGAAATGTTTCAAGGTTTTCTCAAATTCTTATCAACCTTATACCTCCTTGGCTGAAATTATTTGACCCAATTTATCAATACTTTTGGCTAACAAGAACAAGATATCACTGTCAGGGGAAAAAAAAAAAAAAAGACATAAAGAAATGAAGTTTTGTTTGAATGTTTCCTCATTTCTAGCCAGAGGCAAAGCTGCCACTGTGTTCACTGGAAGGAAAGCTGGGTTCCTGTGTCCTCTAACTCTTCTCCAAGGTTAGCAATTCATACTCATTTTTCCTCTTATGCTGGGGAACAAAGTGCTTAATTTCACTGGGGGTTTTTGTTGATTTGGTTTTTTTTTTCTCTCCACACTAATTGCAGAGGTAGACAATTTAAAAGACAGATGCTTAAAATCCATTAAAAGCTTTCCCAATATAAGTATATTGGGTAGGGATGCTGAGAATTCACAAACTAGCAAACAGATAAATACCTGGACAGTGCCAGGCACTTCCACATATTGCGTTAGGGCTAAGAAAAGGGTTACAGAAAGAAAGGCAGGGAATAAACCTGCTGAAGGGAGCATTTGCATGAGTGACATTTAGGGAGTAAGCTGCTGTAAGCAGTATCAAAGTGCTCAAAACAATAAAGACATTAAAAGAAGGAGGTAAAAATAGATAAGAAACTTCAGCATTGCATTTGGAAAACATAAGAAACTACTTTTTTTGTATCTGATTCTTTACTTTGGTATACCACTGCTGCTTTGTGGAACTTAAGCATGGGAAAACAGGGACCTAAATCACAGACATTTCTAGGGTAAAATATAAATGGAGTAAGAAAGCCCTGCCTTAAAGGGGCAGTCAGGCTCCAGCTGATCAGGGCAACTGCTTCATCTTCACATTCAATAGGCAGAGGAGAGTCAGAAAGGAGAGTTATCCTTACCAGGATAAGAACTCCTGCTAGAAAGGACTTATAAGTTGGTTGCTTTGGGGGGTGCTAGAAGGAGGCACCAGTTGCTGGAAATGATGTCCAAACATCCATGTCCAGGTTCCTCTGAGTGCCATTTACCTCTAATAAGAATGTAAGGGTTGCACTTTCCCTCCATTACATCTCGACTGCATGAAACTCCTACGTGCTCTGTGACTACAAATCCAAAAGTGATTAAAATTTCCTCTGGGAAATTACAAATGCCTTTCATTTAAGGAAATTCATAACTTTTGTTTAGAAATTATCATTTTGATTTGTACCTTTAATAGAATGGAATACCGTAAATGGATTTACATATTAGATTATAATTATGAAGGTAAAATTAATTACATTTAATACCATCGGTGTAGGCACTTAATGAAGGAAGTAGAAATTCAAATTTGTCACTTGGAACTCAGTAATTTGTTTTAAAATAGGAACTGTTCCTGGAAGTGTTCAGTTGGGTGCAACTGCATTTTGATCATCTGGCTCATTGAGTTCTGTACCATTGTCCTGGATTTCTGAAGCACAGTATTTTGGAAAGTTCAGGGGTCTCTGCCACGACCATCTTCCTCCTCTGTTTAGCTGCCACTCACTCAGTGTAACTGCCAGATTTTCCTGTACCGAAAAAGCTAGTCCTAATAACCTTAGATACGTAATACTTTATACATTTCTGACAAAAGGAAGGGATCTTCACAACACAAAGAACTTTGAAATCTATCGCCAGCTGAATAAGTAATGGGAGCTCAATCCATTAACAATCCAGCCATATAAATCTTGGCTAGCACACATACTAGATTTAGCTTCTGTTTTATTATTGTAACTGAAAAACTGCAATACAATCCCCTGTGGGAAGTTTAAAATTGGGTAGGATAAGTCCTTCAGAAAATTCAGATGCCTAGGTCTCCCCCAGAAGCAAACTTTTATGACAGTTTTTAAAGCTTCTGAAAATCGGTTAGTTGCAGTGATTGAAGCTGAAGTGAGATTCACATCTATTTTCTAATGCCTTAAAAATAACAACAGGAATAATGGCCCTTACACAATAGAATTGTAAAAAATTAGAGGTTTCACCAAAAGAGTTATTTAGATGAGAAAATTATAGCTGCACGTTTGCACATCTGCACCTTGACAATCATATCCATGAGAATGTTGTAATTGCCATGAATTATGCAAAATGCTAATTAAGAACTCTAATTCACTAATCATCTCACAGGGTCATAACTGGAGCTGAATTTTATTAAGGACACACAGTTCTGTGAAATGAATTTCTGCACTATACATCTCTTTCCAAAGGAAAGAAGGGAGGGCATGCAGTCTTTGTGATTTAGTTGGAAGGGAGCGATTCAAGAGGAAACTGTCTGGACAACCCAGACACTCGCATTCTTTATGACTTATGACGAACATTTTTGTTCCTCAGTTTCCCTCTGTATAAGAGCAGGAGACTACCTTCCTACCCTCCCCAGGAATGTGTAAGGCTTAGTGTGCTCATGTTTGTAATGTCACCTCTGTAATGCTGCATAACTCTTTGAAAAGCTACCTGAAATTGCTCATGTCTGTGTTAAAAAATAAGGAAGAATTTGCTGCTCATCTGCAACTGGTATTTCTCACAAAAGTCTGAGGCAATGGAAAAAAAAAGGCAGCAACAATCCTGCAGCCAGGAGAGAAAGAAGAAACACACTGCAATTCAGATAACTACTTTTCTGATGAACAGAGATCATCACACAGAAAGACTACTCTAATTTGATATGGTATATTTGCAAAACGTTACTGACCCAGAGATGACAGAGCTAGCCCTCAGAGAGTCTCCTGAGGCAATGTTTAACAGTATAAAACTACATGACTGCATCAGCTTAAGGAAATTGCACCCATGTGGATGGACGTCAGGCAAATCTTCAGAGGACAATGCAACAATTCTAAAAAAAAAAAAAAAAACCAAAACAAAAAACTAAAGAAACCCAAACCATTGCCATTAAAGTTGCTGGGGGTGGAAGCTTTCAAATCCATTAGCTGGTGCTAAAGATCTCAGTTACAGAGGTTGGATATCACATCTTGGAAATACAGCAGGCAGGCAGGCAGGTGATAGATACAGACGCAGAAAATAAAATCAACTGCCCTTTCCCGTCCTTGTGCTATTGAGTTTCTCAGCTATCCCATAGTTACACATTGAGAACATGTGCTGAGAAGTATGGGACTGGTAATGCAATTATATCAATGTCTGTCTGCACCAATCTTTCTCCCAGAGACAAATCTTTCTCTGCAGCACTGATCAAGGCTTCCAAACGTACATTTGACCAAACAAGAAATTCACACCGAAGTGTTTTGGCAGACTACAGAAACACACTTCAGATTAAAGATGGCATAAAGTATTTGCTGTAAAGCGAACTGCTTTATGTCATCCATCTAGTGGATGAAGCAGACGTGGAGGTCTATATTTGCCGAGAGAACACGCCAGCCCTGTTACACCAATAACAGGAACTGACATCCACTTCAGAGCTACCAGGTGAGATTTCCAAATTGGTGACAGTCAAACATTCATTTCCCTCTTTTTGAGGTCTATCTGCTTCCATATTTCATGTTCTAAAATATAGAAAAATTACAGTCAGAATGTAGCAGGAAGAAAAAGTCTCAGGACTGGTCGCAATTTTATCATCGAAGAAAGAGTACATTGGCACCAAGGGACACCCAGCTGGATCATGTATGAGTACCTCTCATACTGGGGCTAGGAGGCAAGAAGAATGTAAGCACAGTATCTAGGGATGCCTCCTCAGCATCTTCTTTCACTAATGAGGGGGACTCAGCAGTGAAGTGGATGTCAGAAAGGAAAATGAGGACACCAGGAAAAAATGTGAATGCATATAGGCTACTCTTCAGTGTAGCAGGGAAATGTTTCCTCACCAAGACTTAGCTACCAGTGCTCCCTAGTTACAGCTTGGCAAATCATTCCCGAGAATTAGAGACTCACAGAAACACGTTGCTCTTTGCTAACACCAAGTGGGTTATGTGGTTATAGGCCAAATTCTGACCTGGTGTAAAGGAAAGGCCACTAATAATAGATGATCTAGCTTGATATTTTCTGGGATGAAGATGCATCTACTTTTTCCCAATGGGCAAAAAGAAAGGAAATATGTAATTAAGCACAAAAAAAATAACCCAGTTAGGAAAAAGAGTAAATTTTTTATTTTTATATTTTCTAATTTATATCTCTTATTTAAATAAATTAAATTCAATTAAACTAATTTCAAAATATGATCAAATCCAAAGAGCAGTCTTGCAGCATCTACTAACAAAACAGGTAGAGGATATTCCACAAAGAGGGCAGAACAAGAAATTTCCCTTAAACTGAGTGCTCTGGTATTTCTGTCAATTAACAGAAAGACAGACAGGGAACTCTATGCTGGCAGCACTGCAAATGCAACCTAGAACATTTCGCAAGTCTGTTGACTTGGTTAAAATTGGTAGTCCTGAATCCTTGCTGACAGGTGTGGACAGGTCAGCTTGTGAGTCATAATATGGGACTGACAACCAAGAAATTCAAGATTCACTGTATGGATCTGCAATGGACCTGCTGTGGGAGCCAAGGGAAAGTTATTTAATCAGGCTGTGAATTTAGGATATCATCTGTGATTTTTTTCCCCACTCCTGCTCTCTAGTTTGTTGAGCTACAAGGGGCGTGACTGACAAGCTCGCACTGTGTGTCTGTATTACACCTAACACAGAGACTTCAACCTAGGAAAAAGCCTCTAGGATAGCAGGAACCCCTCACATGATAAAAACTCATTATCCTCTTTCTTTTACATCAAAAACATGAGCATTTGGCATTCTTGGAAAGGTGTCATGACTGTCAGTTGCTACATACTTCCACTGTGTATTCAGTTTAATATTGTGACTAATGTCAGTCGTACAAGGAGTGTGGATAACATGTTAAGAGAGAGAAATTGCACAGATGCAAACTGGAAAATGAGCAGCTTGGGTTAGAGGCAGGGAATGACCTAAAAAGCTCTTTAAGATTTGTGGTATGGCAATAGCTGAATATGGCTCTCCGGCAGCTTGAAGATGGGTCTGGATTACTTGTCTTGCTTAAAGTAAAGACTCACTTGGACTCTCCTCACCTCTGGCAGGAGTTCCACGGGCAGCCCTAGCCCAATGTCCTGCACACACCAATAATTCAGTGATGAGGGGGTTGAACACAAAATCTACCAGGTAAAGTACAGAGATTCTCCTCATTCTCCTCAAAACAACACACAACAGCTTAATTTTTTTCGAAGTGATTAACAGCACAAAAAAAGGGCTGGGAAAAGGGTCTCTCTCTGGGGTGGAGATGTACCTGTTGACCCTTAGCGTAACCACAAATATCTTCAGGTGCACATCAGTTAGAGAAACAGTGCCCTGATCCTGCAAGCATGGCTGAGCCAAGTCTTCCCCTGCCGGGAAAATGCAATATTAAAAGTGTTTCGTTCCTGCGCCACTTGCAGTGGATCTGAATGAAGGAAGCAATCAGTTTGTTCTTTAGGAGGAATAATCACAAAGCAGCAAATGGCTAGAAGTCAATATTTATTAAACTGCAAGCCAGTTGCATTTTACGAGCGCCAAAAGTGAGAACATTATTATAAGATCTGATAAATCAAAGCACTGAGAGTAAACACACTGTGTAAGCTACAATTATATGCCTCTGCAAGATCAATAATTCAAGAGGTTTCATCCACATTATGCATGATGGCCTATGGGAAGTTGGCCTCTGGAGAGTGCTTGCGTGGACTGAGAACAGATGCAGGGGTTTTTGAAGAATTCCTGTCTCCAAATTTCAAACAGTTAACTATCACACTTTCAGAGATGCTGGAGCAATACAATTATCTTTAGTGGGTGGGAGGGCAGCTATTTCTCCCCTGCTAATACAAAGTGCAGTAGGCTCTACAGGGATGGTGCACACATGCACACCCACAAGCTTTTTAGGGAGCACTTACCTCCTCAGGGAATGCTGTGCAGTTAGGATCTGCCTGGTGCTAATTAAAACACGATATGTTAAGGACCACCCTTCTGTACTGAAGTGCTCTCCCCAATAAAAGTAGCTGAGGAGAAATGCTCCCTTCACTCTTGCCATGGACTGCTCTCAGCACAGCATTAGACTGATCGATGTAAACTTTAGGCAAACAAGCATGCTGGTTTCTCTGTCCCTCACTACATGCAGACTCAGTGTATTAGCATGGAGCAGAGGGGAAAGGGGAAGAACTGCCCTGCTTTCTTTTCTGGGTAACACCACCTGCAGAGCCAATGGCACTCCAGGATATCTCTGGCAAGCCAGCCCTACAGAGCACCACAGTGAGTTGCAGCAGAGAACCAATCCTCAGGTCTCCTGCTTCTCTATGAAACTCTCACTTCTCATGTCAGCAGCAAAAATCCCAGGATTTTGTTTTAAAGAGGTAATTCTGGTGTCCATCTCTTGATGTAAATACCCCTATAAAGTCCTACAGATTGTCCTCTTGCATATAATCCTCTTGTATATAATCAATATCATTCCTTCTTGCCCTCCCTGGGATAGCACTTACATTTTTCTGAAGAACGCTCTCAACCACAAAGACTGCTTGAACCTTTACCGCATATCTAAGGCCTGTTTATTTATTTCTTAGCCTTCTTGTTTAGGAGGGTACCTGCCTTGCTGTGACTCACTTACAGTCTGCTGGAGTAGCCTCCATGCTGAGTCTACTGATTAGCCAAAGATTCATTTATCTGCAGATGAGGTTATGAGGTTGTCTTAGCTACACTCCCCAGCAACCTGCTTCATACTGATTTCATTTGCAGTAATAGTACCATAAAGTAAACGGCCTTGCCTTTGTTATTTGCTTTAAAGTAATCAATGCAGTGTGCAACTCATTCACTCTGAGACTTAATCAAATTAACTATATTTGTTCCCCACTTATTGCTATGGATTTCAGTCCTAATTAAGCTCCTAATCCAGGAAGCTGTTTTCTTCCTGGGACACTATGGGAAAGGCTTTTCGCACCTCCTCCCCTCTCTCTCTCACACAGGGTTATGTCACTTGGAAAGCTGTTCCCTTAAAGAAGATGCAGTTACTTCTGCTATCAAGTTGCCAAAATTCAATGCCATCGAGCTTCTAATTAAAAATCTAAATAATTTGATAGGGCTAAATAAATAACTCCAGAAGGGCAGTGAGTTAGTTGAGCTCATCAGAAATATGTTGGCATATGCCAACACAGAATCTCATTTTCTAAGGATGGCAGGTTTTAGGCAAATTTCAGCAATGTGTTTATGAAGCCAGATTGCTTCAAGAGGCAGTAATTCTCTCTAGTTGGGAATACTGTGCTTTCCTAGAGAAGCTGGAGGCATACTCTCTTGGTTTGGTCTAGTAATCCTCCATTAAAACTTCTGAACTTTTCATCTTACTTAATTATATTTGGCAGAAAGATGGACATCTGAAAGATACTCTTCTCATGCCGTTGTTGGAAACAGCTGGACAGAGAGGTTAGAGACTCAAGTTAGCGCTCAAGGAATAAGAAGCTGTATACATACGAGTGTAACCACATCTTTAGTAGACAACAGAGAAGCTGCAGGGGACAGAGCTGCAAGGAGTCAGGAGGATCCACCACCCTCTGCCATACTCATTGATGCTTCCAGCACATAAATAATCTGCTTCTTTCTGACCCGTCTGAGTCTACTCTCGCAGTGTTACTACTTGTAGCCTCAGCTGTGCAAGGAACTGGGCTCCTCTGCCAAGGGCTGAAAGCTTTCATTCTTGCTGAAGTTGCACTTAATACTTTATTCCCAAAATAGTCAAAACAGAATTCCGGATTTTAAAACCTCAGTATTTTTTTTTCTATGGTTTTGCTGGATCAAAGGATTTGATTCACCATGGCTTAATTGGGTAATTTTAGTCAACTGATATAAGCCTGTTTTATGCAGGAAGAGTTTTCTCTGAAAGAAATTAAGCTTGTTTAAGGTTAAACACATGTTTAAGATCATAGTTTCATAGAATGGTTTGGGTTGGAAAGGACCTAAAGATCATCAACCCTCTTTCAAGTTTAAGCTTGTGCTTAAGAATTTAAGCTTATGCTCAAGAGCAGTAATTAATGCTTGAAACAATGACAACTCCTATTAATACAGTCATGAAACAACCCAAGGATATCAACAGCACTATTTGTTGTGAGCAACTGCTTCTTTTGAGAAATCCTAGCCCTCAACACCTCACAAAACCACATAATTTCAAACTTGCCCAAGTAAAAACAAATATCATTATTTTTCACATTTATTTCTCAGGGTTGTTCAGTTAAGTGTACCCATTATCAACCATGTCTTGGCATTTAGCCTAAGAAAAATGTATTTCTTTAAATAAAAACTGCAAAATTAAGTGAATAGCAACTAGGGATTATTATTTTTTTTAATCAGAGGGTTTGTTTTTTTTTTCCCTAGCTATGCTTTTGAAAGGCAGAGTAACAGCACCACAGGGACATTATTCAATGTCACTTGTGAAAATTCCTCTTGAAAATATTTAGATATTATGCCTCCTACCCAGGAAGTCCCAGCTACTATATATTATGCGTTTCTGTATCAGTCAAAATCTTATGTACCTGTTCCAGCCAATGCAAATGCTACAGAAGGAGGTCTGAGTACACCCGCAGTCAATGAAGCATCAAAAGTGCAAATAAGAACTTGGGTAGTCATGCTGCTTGGAGGCTTTTCTGCTCACAATTTAAGCAGGATTAAAATATAATGGGCTGTTGCTCTCAAAACTCAAGCATACAAATACATATCTACATGCTTTCACTTTTATGAGAACTGTAGAGTTGATGAAAGGAACTCCAGCATGCCCTCACTGGAAATGTCTGGTTAAGCACACATCTAAAAGCTTTCCCATATAATGATCACAATGCATAAAGCTGGCCAAGTGGACAATATTAGGACGAGGATTTTTGATTCAACAACCTCATTTGCCATAAATGTAACTGCAGTTGTGATTCCCCAGAGGTAGCAGCATTTCAGAGAGGCATCCATGATCTCTGCATACAAACGTACTTGTCAGATGCATCAGCCAGAACCACATTGCTGTCACAGCCCAGCCATCATTATTACCTCCTATTCGGATTGTGGGCAGGCACCATATGCAGCGTGTGCATGTACATGGGCAATGCTGCCTTCTAGCTCACAGCTCCCATTCTGCCTGCAGAGCAAAGGGACGGATCCTGATTGATTTTAAGCACTTCTCAGTATTCCTAAGAAACGTTACTACCTCAAGCCTACCGTTTTAAAACTTGCATGCTTTAAATTAAGCCATTAAATCCATACTTACTCAGTGCATAAGTGTCCTGAATTCCTGAATAGATCTTAAATCAAATCTTACGCGGATCAAATCAATCATTTTAAGTCATTTTTTAAAGTCTCAGCAGGTGACTTTGCAGGGAAACCTGCGGAGCCACTGAGTTTGAATTGTCATTGGAAGACCTGTCCTTCTCTCAGAGGCTGCCAGGTTTAAGGGCAATCCCACCTCAGTGAGTCTAGGGAAAACAATGCTGTTTTGTCTCTGCTGCAAAGCTACTCTACCCCAGACAGCCGAGCACTCCCCACGTGCCCCATGCAGCCTTCATTCCTTCCAGATACAGAATCTCTGCTACTTTTCAATGAACTTCCTAGAGAAAGAGTTATGATGTCTTCCTCTTCTTTGCCCTAATCATGACACACAGCCTGACAGTATTTCACACCGGTGCAAGAATGAAATGGAGCAAATTCCTGTGAACTGCTCCATTAAGCAAAAGCAGAAAATTAACAGGTACCACAAAGAGATCAGAAGTGTCTCACTGTCTCCTCTTTGCTAGAAAAAAACAAGGTTTGGAGGGAAAAAGAGGAGAGGAATCCCAAAGCAGGTATAATAACTGCAGAAATCATCAGACAAAGGAGAAATGGCAAGGAATTCTTCAAACTTCACTCAAAACTGAGCGGTGGGATTGCAAATCATGTTAGAAAATACAAGAAATAGATTTTGTATGTTGAACTAAAAAATCTGAATCCCTCAGTCTTTTACCCCAACCTATGTTTTTTCCCCCCAGCACAGTAGCTTTCCTGCTGTGACTTTGAGCTCCTTTCTGAACAAGATCATGGTTTCATAGAATGGTTTGGGTTGGAAAGAACCTCTAAAGATTATCTAGTCCAACCCTCTTGCAATGAGCAGGGACATCTTCAACTAAATCAGGTTGCTCAATCTGTGAGTGTCCACACCATTCTTGTGTTGGGGGCCTCAGAGCTGAGTGGGGTCTCACCAGAGCAGAGGAGCAGAATCCCCTCCCTTGACCTGCTGGCCATGCTGCTTTTGATGCAGCCCATGATATAATTGGCCTTCTGGCCTGCAAGTACACATTGCTGTCTCATGTCCAGGATTTCAACCCCCAGCACCTCCAAGTCATTTTTGGCAGGGCTGTTCTCAATCCCTTCATCCTGCAGCCTTTATTGGTACAGGTTGCCTCAACCCAGGTGCAGCACCTGGCACTTGGCCTTGTTGAACCTTATGAGGTTCCCATGGGCCTGCCTCTAGAGCTTGTCCAGGTCTCTCTGTATGACATCCCAATGTGTAAAGATCCATAAATCCACTCTGTTAGCCTGTTCCAGCAAGGCTTGTGGTGCCAACACTCACCTACTTGCAATGGGCCTGCAACCACCAAAGGCATGGTAATCTCTGCCAGCTCCTGAAGCTCACCCTCTCTGCTCCTCGTGGTTGTCAGGGCATCAGAAGGAATGGGGATCAGGAGCATGCCAGGGACAGCTCTGAACTGAAATTGCTGCTACCCCTGCTGATCGTCTGTACACACACAGTCACGTGGACTCCATGCCTTCCTGCACTTTTTTCTTCCTTTTTCATATCTGTCAGCTAAACCAAAGATCCAAATGCAAAATGTAGCACTTGGGAAAATTATGTGGGTTTGTGGTACTCCCTGGAGGGCTCTGGGTCTGTGAAGCAATGAATGGATTATAATGAGTCATAAATATAGTACTTTCATCAGTGACAGGATCCTATTCTGCTATTCACATAACGTAAAGGCAAACTGCCCATTTTCTCCAGACCACTAATCTGAAATCTCAAAGAGGGAAAGAAAAATAAAGAGAAAGCATCTTTAGGCACAAATTAAGCAGACAAATATGCAAGACAACATATTTAGCAGCAGGTTTGGGAACTTTGAATAAGAAAATAGGTGCAATTGTCTTTTAATTATTTTGAAGTATAATACAGGAACATCTAGATCAGAACAGAAGCACCATATTCAGGAGAGGAAATGAGGATGCAATTGTACTTATGATCACTCTTCATTTTTGTGACCCTTTTGAATCTCTTTTGTTATAAGGCACATCCTCAAACACTGCTGCAGGTTTTACAAATTAGAGTTATTTTCAAAAATCACTGTCCATCCAGAAGAGCTGAGCCTTTCTTCCTCCGTGTGAGTCACCTCACATTACAGTTTGCTGAGCCCTGTCTTACCTGCTCAGCCACAACATTCCCACTGCCTATTTGCCTGCTTCTGCCAATGGTATCAACTCCTATTACTTTAACATCATGCTTAACATAGAGATCTTCTGTATCCAAGCTGGTAAGTAACCAGCTTCCAGGCAGTCTGTTGCACTCTGGATCTGAGAAAAACTGTCAGTCATCCTCTTTTAAAGCAGCATTTGGATAAACCAGATGGACTATTCCTTTTTTGAAATCACACCCACTGGGTGGATCCATTGACAGAAGACAGATTGGTGGTTTTTAGTAATTACAAGGGCCACCTTCCTGGGCTTTTCTGCTTAAAAGAGGAAGGCACTTTTCATATTTCAGTCTGGAAAAAGTCCTGCCACACTTGCCTTCATTTCAGCCTGATCCTAGTGATAACCCCCTCAATGTCTCTGCACCACACTGATGTCAAAAGCAAATAAAGAGCAGGGTATCACATGCCTGCGTGCCACTCCACTTGAAAACTATTGTTTGCAACAGTTCCCCCCAAAAAGCCACAGGACTTCTTTGCTGCCCAGACCACACACAGGTAGCAGGCATTTGAAATATAAGCACAAAGACATTCTGAATCAGTTCAATGCCTGTATAAGAGCGACATAGCACAGGAATTTAGGGACTTGGAGGGAAGAGGGTGCAAGTAGAGGCACACAGATGACAGCACGGACTAACTTTCCTGAGCTTTGGAAAGTTCAGTACTACAGCATGCACCTATGGAGATTTTTGTATTAAAATAAGAACAAAGGATGTGGGACAAGCATATATATTGAATCAGTGCAGTTTGTCTGCACTCTACGAGCACTAATAAGCACACAGCTCAAGCAGAGTGCTGAGCAGAGATGTGAATGCCAACACGTTTCCAAGGCTGAGGAAAAAAGATTCCTTCTTGATGTTCTTCCCAGCTGTTGCTAAGAAGTTTTGCTGGTTTTTTTCCCCTGCATTTGCCAAGAGACCTGTCTAGAAAATTTGCATATGGATATTACCCACTTAAAATGGAAGAGAAATCATGGCTCAAGTGAAATGATTCTCTGGTACTGACATAACTAGAAGAAAGCAAGTAGCATCAATGAAAAGAAGTAGCTGAGGTTTTCCAAACTAAGTGGTTACAGTGGCTTGTTTTCTCTTTAATGGAGACTGCTCAAAGAAGTGTTGAAAATCAGGCTACTTAGTTTGGTATTTCAGTCCAAATAGGAATTCAAGACATACTCAACTAAGAAAAAAAGAACCACGAATATTCCCACGTGCTTTGTGCTTCAGAATTTCTCCCCCACCTTGAAGTGTCTGTTTTCATATAAAATGTTTACACACACATTAGAATAGCAAAACCAGAATTTATTTTCAACTGTCAGTATTCTTTTTAATTTTGACTTTCATTTCCGTTTTCAAAGTAACTTAAGACTTCTACTCCTTCCTTCCACAATTTCCACTTCATTTTTCTTTTTTTTTTTGTACATGCTTATTTGTAATTTTAGACTGCAATTCCAACAGCAACCCCCTGCTTCCTTGCAAGGACTTTCAGAAAACCTGAAAGATTTAGGCATCCAAATCCCAGGCATATAACTTGTTAAAGCATCGCTGGAAGTCCCAGCCCATATGGAAAGCAAAAACAGTTTTCCAGAAGCACACTTATGACCCATCAGAAGGCCAGTTTTCCATGATTTGCAGCCATCAGTGGCTCTCATTACTGTAACTAACACCACATGTGAGCAGTCCCATCGACTCCAAGAGAACTGCTCATAGCTTGAAGTTAAGTTTACAATAATTATGCAGATCTTACAAAGCATTTGCTCTCTTTCCATCTCGGAGAGATACTGTTAAGAAGGTCAATACCTTTATTCCCATTGTACAGATGAGGAAATGGAGGTGACAGGACTGGCCCAACCTGAATGGCAGAGACAGGATAAATACTGTAACGAATAAAGGCTACTGGTTATTACCCTTATTGCAAAGTGCTTAATTACTGAAGTCTCATAAGAAAATGTATGAAATAGAATCCATTTCCCTGTTCTCCCTCTTTCCCAAGCACTGATTCCAGCTAATCATCATTCATCCTTCGTGCCATCATATGAAAGTTAACTACAGAGAGAATAAAAAGACTATTTATACAGCTAAGGAAGGATTTACATAGTTGGTTCCTTAGGAGCTTTTACCACGTACTGGATCAAAAATCAATTTTTAAAAAATTGTTTAAATAAATACATATTTGCCTTACAGACTTTAATAGCTCATTCAGAGCCCTGATGGTGCAGTGAGTAAACAAACTTTACTCTTTAATATTACTACAGGAATTTTCCAGCTCATCCACAGGTGTGCAGGACCACTCACCTCAACCACCATTACTCTAGAGTTCCCACGGCAGAGGCTTTGCTTCTCAAACCAGATGGACCACTGTCAGGAGGAGATGCTATGTCTTATGACGATCTCAGACCTACCTGGAATACCCTGCCATTTGCCATGTCTTTCCCAGCCCTTGGCAAGTCAAAACTTGCATGCTGGTTTTCACTCTAAATAACTGGTGTGCACTGCAGCTGTAGCACCGTAACACATAGCTTGCTCCCTACTTCATGTGTTGTAATCTGGGACAACCAAGCACCTAATCAGTCTTTTTATCAGCAGTGGAGGGTTCTTGCTGCCTGCCCTACAAGTTTGTCTGATCATTAGAATCCCACTTGCTGTAGCAGATGAGCTATATTTATCTTAGATCTAACTCATCTTCCTCTTCCACATGACAATAGTTAGTTTAATATTAAAAATTATGTTGTTTCAGGCCTTCATGCTTCTGGGCACTGAGAATAGAGTAGGCAGAGCTGTAAATATGTAATCTTGGCATGACTTCTGCTTTCCATTTCCTTTACTGGCCACTAGTGGGATATTACAACAAATATATTTCTGGCAGAACCAATTCCATAGGAGATTTCTGTCTCCTTTTGCTTAATTATTTTTTGGCTTGAACTTTTTGCCAATTATATTTAAATTAATTGTGAGAGAAGGGGAAGATTTCTTTGGGTCTTTTGGTCTCAAAAATACTGAAAATACTTTTTTTTTTTTAATTCTGTTTCCTGCAGACACATCCAGAGTGTCCATGAGACAATTTATGAAAGTTACCCACACATTTCTCAGTTTTTTGATGTCTTGTGACATGTCAATATCAGCATTCTCCTCTCATTTCCATGCCAGAGTCGAGAATTTTTGTTGCTTTAAGCAAAGCATTGACTTTCTTTTAAAGCCCGTATCAGGTACATATCCCAGACAGATCAGAGAGAAAATAGCCTGTGTTCCCCTTCTGCTGGTTCAGGTCCCAGTGTGATATTCAGTACTCTGCAGTCAGTGTTATTAATTCATGTAACTTGGTTTTTGGGTTTTAACGATATTACTCATGACCCTGGGCTGCTCCATACAGCAATTCCCCCATGATTTTTTTTCAAAACAAAAAATAAATGGAGTCACTTTCAACTTCTAGCCTTTTGCTTGCCTGGGGTGGCAAAAGTGCTCCTTGCTGTTGTTTTGTCCTGTTCCATAGATTTTTCCATGGACAACTGCCTCATATCTGATACTCTGCGATGCTCCACAACTGGCTGTTGTTAAATACTGCTGGCAGAGAACCTGGCACGTAATTTTATGCACCTATGTAATGTGTGTGTAAAAATGACAACAAAAATTGATTTAGCTATTACAACAGCCAGAGCATTGCCTGTTCTCTTCTTGTAGTCTGTTGACTACAGATGGTGCTGGAAAACCCAGATGAAGGGCTCATGCAATCTGAAACGGGAGGCATGTATTTAACATTTGCAGCAAGAAATGCAAACACCAAATGCAAATAAATAGGGTTTCCCACAGGACCCTTCTCTTTTGTTGCCCAGTGAGTATTTTCTAACTAAAATGTTATTTTTAGTATTCTATCTGTGTGATACAATAAACCTTACACAAATTGCTGCAAAAAGTCTGTGGAAATGTACATTTAGGTTATATGCAGTTACAAAACTGGTGTTTGGGGAACCATCTCATAAAACTGTGGTTTGCACCCTTGGGACCTAGTTTATGGGGGGATCCAAGCAGCATTTTATCTGATTAGAATTAAGTTTCTTCCATGATTTTTAAGCTTACTGTGTTGGCTTTGGTATCTCTGACTATACATTTTTCACTTCCTGCACTAGGCAATGTTTAGAAATGTAGCTTTCTCTCTATAAAACACTTGAAATAGCTTGAAAAGACATAATAAGCCATTGGATTACAACATTTCATAAACACTGGCAATCTCTTATACAAGAAAATATACAAGGGGTGATCTGGAAAACAAAAAATATTCTAAAAAATCCCACAAAACTATTTCATAAGATCTTGTTTTCATGTTTTACCACACATTTTCCCCAACTTATGACTAATTTCACTTATCAGATATTATCTTTCTCCCATGGGGATTACTTTTCTTTTCTACTTTTTTCCCCAAAGGCATAACATTTGTCATAAATCGTCTTTGTGAAATGTGGTGATTTTAGATCAACAAATTTCCTCTTCTACAGGGGCCTCAATACTTCCAAATCAAAACACTTTTCATATTAGAGAGGCCTTTAATTCATCATTCTGCTGGAATGTAGGGAAGGATTAACAGTCTCAGCACACAGCCATGGAGTCTGGTCTGGCTAAGAGGCATGGGCACGGTCAGTCAGCCAGACACAAGCCACTGCTTCAGCCTCCACAGGATTTCTGCTAACTGGCAAAGCACATGAAGGACTTTGATACCAGCCAGTCACAACCTGAAATTCAAGAGGAGATTTAAGAGCAACACTGGGTGCCTTACTTAAAGCAATTTATTCTGTCACCTTGTGTATACGGTGGTTCTTTGTACAGGTTAAATCCTTTATAACAATATAAAAGAGGAAGTTGAAGGGCAGACTGCTTTGGGAGATACGGGTACATAAAACATGGTGACATACATCATCTGATCCAGCATCTTCCAGAGTGCCCTTGTCATACTCTTCTCTCACTACAAGCCTGATCTCAAAACTCGCTGGCGGCCACGCTGCCCAGCTGCTTGTGGCTTTCATCCTAGGGACACCCACCACTGGCCTGTGCTATTTGTGCAGTTAGCAGGTACGTCGGCATTTGCTCACTCCTAGAGAGAAGGAAATAAGCTAGGAGTAGCTGGCGAGGCTTGCTATTGATTTAGTTAGCATTAATTCATGGAAGATGGTTGCACAAAGTTTGTTACTTAGTTTCTCTGAGAAACTCAAATATTTGTCTTTTAAGGAAAAGCATTTCAGGTCCAGGAGTGCTGTGGTAAATGCAGATCATCGAGAGACTTTCTCTGTTCACTGACACCACACCTGTAGTCTTAGAAATGGCCCCTGGAGGAGAGTGATCCTCAAAAGTACCCATCCTCCTGCTAGCAGTAAGGTAGCACAGATAGGCGAGAACAGGCAACTGGTTCAAGCAGACAAAAAAGAATCCTAAAGAAAATTAATCTTCACATACTTTCTGTGAAGTTTAAAATTTGTTTGTAAATCTAGACAAATTTAAGGTGTCCTTCAGGTGTACATGGGGCCTTTACACTCTGCCTAATTTGATTTTCTTCTAGAGACACATGCTAGAGACACAGTGCCAATATTAGCTGCATAGGTGCCCTGCAATCTGGGACAGTGTTGCACTGATCACATGCTGCACTGATCACATACAAATTCATCCAAGACCTATAGATCATTATCACATAGCTCACTCTTTGAATGACCACAACTCCATTCCCTCCTAGAAGTCTTCCTATCATAGGTATCTACTGACTGGGAAAGTACTTTGGGATGGACATCAAACCACTTTGGTTGAGATTATACTGAACGCACATACATCATCTCATTTTAAGCTCTGAATTTCGGTGCCAAAATTATTCAGCTGTTCAGACTGCCAGAGGATGCCCCAGAAAACTCAGTCAGTCTGTCAGTTTCATGTCAGCCTCTGACAGAGACATCCCTTTTGCTGACTACAGAAGGAGGTGTGAATTACATCTAGAAAGCATCTCATCTCATCTCAGTCTTTCAACTAATTCTGCTACTGGACACCTTGCACTTTATTCCCTACATAGCTCAGTGAAATTGAAAGAGTTGGAAGTTTTGTTAAGACTGATCCTGCACCTGAAGCCCACAGGACCACATTTGCTGTCATGTCATTAATAGGCAGGGCACAGAAGTCCCTCCATCCCATTGCTCTGCCTTCTGAAGATTTGCTTGGTAAGGGAAAGTCCCTGCTATGAAGGCTTTAGAATCCACATAGTCAGAGAAACTACACAAACCAAACCAAAGAGTACAGGCATGAGGACTTATAGCAGGCTGGTAATGGTGTGAATAAGGGTACCTCAAGCCTCTACTTGGATGTTCAGCTACAGCACCAGGACAGATGCCTCTAAAATAAAGGAGCTATGTACTGGATCTGCTGGTTGCATTCAGGTGCTGAGAAACTCCATGGGATTTTATAAAAATTCTGTCTAGTGGACACGACATTACTGCACAACAGATGAGCACTCTTATAAGGTTTGTCATCTGGTACTTTCTGGAAAGCATGAACAATTGATCCATGTTGCCCCAAATGCTTAGTAGAACCAATACCATTTTAAAGGCTTGCATGACAGACACAGTGATTACCTGCCCACATTATTCAACATATTTGAGCTACAAGGTCCCAAACTGAACTTGTCCCAGTTCCACGAGAAGAGATGTGTTGAGGGCAGAAGAGAGAACCAGTAAAAAAAAATTATCACATGTATTTGAGAAAGTAATTGAAGAGGGGAGATTTTTGCAAGCAGAAAAAGACTTGATTCTCTGAATAAATTATTCATTGGAAATTATTCACTCAATTTCAACAAATAAAGCCTCAGTTTGTTTTTCCAGAGGAAAAAAAATCCACAGCATTCCACAAAAGCCAAAAAGGAAATATTAGAAATATTATTTACACTCAAACAGAACAGATTATTCACAGGGTGCTGAAAGCAATCTTTCCAACTAAGTGATGCATCCTACTGTCAAGAAGCCAAGTTTTCAGAAGGGCTCATCATCCAGCAACTCCTGCTGAGAGCAGTAGCCTATTGAAAATCTAGCCACTTCATGGGCATGCCTAAATAAGAGCTGGTGTGTTTGGAAACCTGCCCTTGGCGCTATGTACTCTACCTTATACAGGCCAGGCCACACAGCCACACGTTCTCTCTTGAATGTCATTATCTGCAGAGTGACAAAGACAACCTACAGCATCTTCTGACACAGTGAGGGAGAATATAAAGCAAAATCCAGGCATCCTTCCCACCCTTCCAAGTTTTTCCAAATCTCCAAAGGGGGCAATACAGCCCTCTTCCTACAGGCTGAATGCTGGCAAGAAGAAAGTAGCATGACCAGAAGGATAGACTCTCTAGTTCTAATAAAGCTGTCAGGGTTGACATACAGTATCTACTGCTTTTCCATTCTCCTCCATCTCAAGCAGGATGGAGGGATTATGCAGATGAGCCACTATATTGTGTCAGGCTCAGAAACATTGTCCTGTATGCTTGGCATAGCCTGAATTCATTTCTATATCCCTGAATGCCCACAGCTATGAACTGTCTTGGTGGGATAAACACCTTAACAAAGCTGTTTAGCAGATTTAGTAAATGGTTCTGGCAGGCAAAAACACTTCTAGTGAATGAGAGAATGTGCTCTCAACCTCCTCACTCTCAAAGCTTTGAAGTTTTATTTCTGATGTATGTTAAAAATAAGGCACTTATTCGGGGCTCGTGGGCTCTTCAGGCTACGCTGCTTCTTTCACGCAAACAGAGATGTCATCCCATCTGTAAAAACCTTTGCACTTCCCAGCCACAGAATAAGCCACCACCAGCTTTTCACCGCTAGTTCATCACTGCATACCTCCACACTTTAGGAGGGAATAAAAAAAAAGGAGGGAAGCTTTTGATGCAGCAGCCCCATTCAGGTAAAGGGAAGCCAGGTGAGGTCCTTCATTTCCCTCTCCACAAGCTGCGTGTTCTAGGAGGTAACACAAACCCTCAGCCTCCTAAAGAGCTGTAGAATCCAGACATCAGGAATTTATATGGATCCTGCAGGACCAAGTCCTTGTATTAGCACAACTGATCAGAGCAAGTCCTATCAATGTTTCACTGCTCTTTTTCTGCTGCAAAAGTTTGGGACCAAGAAGGCATTTTTCTTCTACACGTATATAGAAGTCCTGGTCATTCAGCCACTCATAGCCACCACAGCTTTCTCATCCAGCCTTTACATCTGGATTTCACTTCCACCACCACAACACATGGTCAGGACAAACACTGTGCGCAAGGTCTGACCTTACCCAAGGCTCCTCTACAGACACACACAATAAACAATAACATGAAAGACCATAACTCTGCTCTTTAACCTTATTCCTTTCCCGATTATGCTCTCCCAAAGTCAGATAAATTACATATTATTCCCAAGAAGAATGAAAAATAACAAATCCTTAACTTAAGAATTATTAGCTAAATAGCTTGAAGCCTCTCAGTGGATCAACTGTTTTAAAAAAGATTACACATTTTAACCCACCACAGTACTATGATGAAACTGAAACCATGAGAATGCATCTCATGGTTATCTCTTTTAAGACGGTTTCATCCTAGTGCAACCTGAAGTATTAATGAAGCAAAAGCTTGGAGCAGATGAAGCCTGGATACAGTAGAGGTGCTTTATCAAGTTATCTCAAATCCTTTCCTGCACTGGGAGCACCGCAGTTGATTACAGTGAATTATGACAGCATGGACTGCTAAAAAGCAGGCATTGTAATTTGATTGTTGATCTGGTATCTATTCTTTCTCTTGTGTGTCTCTCACAGGGAGAAAAATAAGAGGTAATAGCAAATCAAAACAAAGAAAGCTTTAAATACAGGCTAGCACATTACCTTGTCTTCAGTGTTTTGTTAGTATTGTAAGAAAGAATTGACAGATTTGACAAGATGGGTATCAGAAGAATTTGAAAAAATGCCAAAGCTACAGGATCTAATCAAGACAGACTGTACAGCCAGCTTCTGCAGAAGAAAGGGCTGTGTGCAGGTGGGCTGCATACTAAAACCCTGAAGGGCAGGCAGTCACTGGAAGTTTTATTCCTGATTTTCGGGAAACAGAGATCGATGTTGTGAATCTCTCCAAACAAACAAAAAAAGCTCCTCCTCCCATCTTACCTTTCGTTGTTAGGCAACCCATCCACTCTTTTTCCTCCCCCACACCTTGATTAACTCCATTAGCCTCACATAAAGGTCGGTTAAAGTTCTGGCTGATGGCAGGTTTTTATCATGCGAAGCATGAAGGCTGCTGCAAATGCATCTGAAAAATGGCAGGCTTCTTCACAGCATATTGCCTCAAGAGGCTAGGTACAATTAGAATATCATCCGAGATCAGTTTTAATTTAGCTTCTATTTATGACTACTTTGCTTAATAAATTAATTTAGTTTACTGTGCAAACAAAACCGCAAGTCTGGGAAGGTGAACAGATTCATATGATTTCTGGAGAGGCCTTCAACCACATGGTGCACAAGAAACTAATGATTTGGACTGTGACAATCTCAAATAATACCTCCCTGATTCTGCTGAAGTCTAGGCTTACCCTTGACATATTTCTTCACTGAGTGAGGGAGGAATGACAAATAAACAGTAAATAGAGTTAATAAATAGAGATAGATTAATAGTAAAGAGAAATTGATTATATTAAGTAGTGATAAATCCAGTTGTCTCATACTTTGGCAACAGCAGGATCCTGATTCAAGAAGGCACTTGGGCACAATTAGGTGTTCTTTCTCCATATTTCTGTATTGTATTAGCTGGTTTCCTCACAGCCACTTTGTCACAACCACATTTCCCATCTAGCAAAGAGGAGGTGGTTTCAGGCAATTTTACCCACCTGTTCAGCACCTCTTCTCTTCCCTGTGATACTTTTGCTACAACTGCCACTCAGCACACACTCAGATTCACTTCTTCCTCCTTAGTCTCTGTCCAGGCCATTCTTTTCTAAGTAGCCCCTGCTCTGCACCAGTCTTGTTAGTCATAAACCCCTCTCACAGCTTTCTCCCCAGGGTCTGTACCTGATGGCTGTTCTCTAGAGCCCTGTGTCTGCTCTCCAGGAGAAAAAATTACAGTAGTTTCCTGTGCTGGATGCCTGATGAGCAGAAAAGGCACAGGAACTGGGGAGGAACTCTGTGAGACATTCAGAGATCTCAGATGAAACGTGTAGGAGAAGAAAACTGAGCAACACTGGGATCATATGCATCGGATCCAACACTCTTCAGTAAACATGCCTGAGCAAAGACTAAGATTTGAAACATCTTCCATATTGTGCTCCAGAAGGAGCCCAGCCAAAAAGCTAAATCTCCATGGCATGCACAGCAGAGACATGGAAAAAGTGGGAAAAAAAGTGGAAAAGTTAAACAAACCAGCAAAATTCCTCCAAGCATTTCTGTACCTATAGCATGACAGTTAAAACTGAAGTCAGTGGTCGGTGTCAAAAAGTTGTTATTGCTATATGTGTGGGAGCTACTTCTCTGATCTCCATGCAAATGCTGCATCCCTCCTTTTGATTTCAGAAAAATCCCTTGGAGCCTTTCTTTGAGCATCACTTGTTGAGTGTCAACAGATACTTTAGGTTCACATCATCCATGAAAGAGTCCAAACACTAGAAGCCAAAGAAAGCTGCACCCTTTTTTTTTTCTATAAGCAATGGTGTTTAAACAATTCTCAAGCACTCTCAGAGACTTGTATTCCATTTTGCAAAACAGGACTATTCCATCTGATACATGATCGGTTCAGAAGAGCAGCGAGTTTTCCAAAATCAAAAGGAAAAACTACATGAAGGGATTTGGAGAACAAAATATTTCAAAACCGCTATAGATGTGAATCTACAGTAGCAAGTGAGAACTTTCCCTTTTCATTCAAAGGACTTTTAAATGGTTCTATTTATTGTAAATATCTCCTTCATTTTAGCCCCTTTAGCACTGTTTAGCAGGGACATATCTATTATAAATTAACTATAACAGGATTATAAATTCCAGATGAAAGCCATGGCTGAGGAAATTCTGCTCAAGTACAGTACAGGAAAAGTGAAAAATTCAGTGCAGTTTCTCAGGCTTGATACTACCACAATTAAAACCTGGTTTGAGAACAATCTCTTACTCTAACCTCCACATTCAATGGTAGTATTTTTTTACTACAGTGTTCACTTCACATGAATAAGTCCAGATCTCTGATCCTCACTTTACTGTTTCACATCTGACATTCTAATTTATGATAGTGCAAAACAGGTTTACTGCACTAGCAAATCAAAGTAGTTATTTTATCCTAGTTTAAATGAACCAAGAAAGCTCCCAGTAATGAAATATTAGGTCTTCTGCATTTCTAAGTTGTAACCTCCAAATCTGACATTACAGCAGCTGAGGAGAGATGATTAGCATAGCTCACCCTGTAAATATTCCAAAGTCATCATCCTTTTCAACCAACACAAGAAATTAGGATTGCAGATGCAACTCAGAAATGTTATTTGCAAGAGCAAATTAGTATATTTTATTCTTTGTATTATCTGCATAGTTTCTGTTAGTATATTTTAACTGATTGTGGCAATATTTGCTTAAACACTAGCACTGACACCTGTACAAGATACACACATAACATCTTTTCTGAAATAATTTCAAGATCTGCCCTTAGATACAATGGGTTCCAAGGAGAGCTAGCAGGAATATTTTGTGGTAAGGCAAATATTTTTCCAGAAACTCTTTTCAAAATGCACATCATATTCAAGATGCCTCCACCATTTTTTTCCTTTCTGACAAAGAAAGACCTCCTCAGATCTAGGGTCATTTTTCTCTTCTTATTAGAAAGACCTGTAAGTTGAAGGCACAGCTGTTGTTGCTATGTAGTATCATGAAAACATTCAGGTGTTCCTGGTTTTCAAAACAAGCACAAATTCTCGAACTTTTTTTGAAACTTTAAAAGCTGCTCTGAAACCAGTCTGCTCTACTGCAGGGATCTTTTCCAAATCTTGATCGAGCCTTCTCTTTTCTTGTGCTTCCACAATTGTACAAGGGACTGAGGAGCAAAATGTACAGCAGCACATCAATATTCTCCTCCCCAAAGACAAATTTTAGAGCTTAAGTTAATTCTGAATTTTTCTCCTATAAAACTGAAATACCACCCCTACTACTTCTCAGATCATTTCTGGCAAACGTATGTTCTTAAGAATGTTTTTTAAACTAGCATTGATGTATAAAGGAGTTATCCAATATTGGATGCTAAATACATGAGAGGATCTGATTATATTTTCCAAAAATATCTCTGATTCCAATAAATTAAATTAATATTTAATGTCTGTGAACTTTGATTGTCGCTTTGGAGTGAATCACAGAAACTCTTGGCCTTCACTGATAAAGCAGACAGGCAAAAAATGGATTTGAGTTGATATCTGCTCTGTCCCCCCATGTACGCTTTTACTGGCAGAGATACTGGAACATGCAGTACTTGAAATCCACTTCTTTGTTTTCCATATTAAACCATAACTGGTGTGAGGCAAATCCATAAACCTGCCAAATTAATCAGTTCAGCGTTTGCAGAATATAAAGCTAATCTGACAGATAAGGCTGGCAGAGTGAAAGCACAGACCCACTGAGAGCATGCAGCAAAGCTCCCAATGGGGAGAACGGAGGCAGAACACACCCAAGACTACCTGCAGAATTGATTCAAAGCAGAAAGAAACTTTCTTTTTTTCTAGGATTGGATTTTTTTCTAGGATTGGATTTTTCATGGAATCTAAGATGTCAGGCACCCTGATCCACTGTAATTCAGCTTATCAGAAGGTTTAAGCTGTTCACAAACAGCTGGGACCCAAAATTTCCATTACAGTTTTATGATTTTTTCCAGCAGAGCTCTAAACTTTCTCTGACACCGGCTGGAACTCACATTGCATTGTATAACAGCAGTGGTGCTAACAAATATTTGCTAATACTTGCGAAAATTTGCTCCTACTGCTTTGTTAGTCTCCTTACTCTAAGCATCCATTTTCGATTACTGCTGCCACACTTCTCTGATCCCATTGGGCTGATGATTGAAATTAACAATCTGCCCATCATCACTGGGCTTCACACAGATCTTGCAGAATGTGCAGAGGCAAAGGCAAAGTTGTTCTGGTCGGCTGGAAAAAAATTGCAGGCATTATTACTAAGTTTAAAGAGATTTGTCATTGGAAAATGCCAGCCACCTCTGATTTCCACATCGTCCCCTTCTGATGAATAGACAGTGGTTTGTTTTTATTCCACTTGCTTGCCCCTCAAAGCAGCAAATAACATTTCTCCTTGCCAGTCAGTGTCCTTTTTCTCACTTGGCAAGCACTGGTCTGCTTGCTGCTTGCATCTCCTTCTGCACAAGAAGCTGGCACGCAACTTCTTGATTTTGATTATTTCCTTATTTTTATTGGCATAGTCTATAGCAGCTCAGCTCTGGGATCCTGGCTAAAGTCCTTCCAACAGCCTTGCTCTCCTGACACCTCACTTGGCCAGCAGCACCATAAAAGCCGTCTCGTACACCAGCAGGTTTTAAATACCCCTTCAGTGGACGGTGGATACAGCTGGGCACAGGCAAGCGTTCCGGTGGTCATCAAGGCAGTAACGTTTTCATTCAGACGAAGGAACCTAGCAATTCAGAAGTCCATTTTTGGCTACCTTACTACAGCACACTACTGCTATGCAAGTGTTCCCTGGAGATACACTTGCCCACACCCCCAGCAGCATGCTGGCTTGGCTATAGCTTCTATTAGGAATGAGTTTGATATGGGAAAGTAAACTCCATTTTTTTCAGTACAATCAGGGATAGAGCCTCAGTCCTTCAGTTCCAAGAGCTGCCTTTGCTGTTGAAAGCAAAAAAGAACAGAAATAGACTCTACTCTCACATCTTCAAATCCCAGAGGATTATGTCAGAAACAGCAGGTGATCTCCAGTCCTGCACAGATAGAAAAGGACTTAAAAGAAAGAAATTGAAATTTCCTCCCAATGCGTTTTTTTTTTACTCTCCACTGCCTTTCAGTTTTAAAAAATATGAATAAAATAACACAGATAAGGGGATCTGACATCCTTCAAGTCACAGAAACATACAAAAGTAGGGAGAGAGGCTGGTTTACAAAAAGAAACAAATACAAAACCAACAAAACAGTAAAACTGGCAAACAAGAACTTATTTGTGACTTTTGGTTGTTTTCTTATTTCACTTGGGATATAATAAAGCACTGGAACACCTTGCTCAGAGTAGTCAGGAATCTGTCCTGAATCCAAAAAAGCCAGTAAAGAAACCGCTCAGAAGCTTTTGGTCTTTTGAGCAGCAGAGGTATTTATTTGTCAACGTCGGGAGCAAGCGTGGTTCGCACCACAAAGCTCTTGCTCAAAGGTAGTGGTACAAAACAGGGTAATTTATACAGCCTAACTTGCAACATCTTACATACATATTGATATGATTGCAACATCTAGTCGTACATATTGACAATAGGTGGAGCATAGGCAGAGCCCAGGCAGAGCTTGGGGAGAAGCTTTTCTTGGCCCTTAATTCTGGGTGTACATCTGCCTTTCTTCATTGCTGAGTCTGGGGTCCCTGCAGTCTTCCTCAGTGTGACCTCTCTAACTTTCCATTGTCTTTGCCCCAGCCACTGAAGCTTGGAGAAAGCCTTGGCTTCAGGACTATTCCACCTGTTCAAATGTCTACCTTAGCTTACTTTGCCCTAATTTATTACCCCTAAGCCCATTGTATAATTCTTCTCTAGTGAACTGAACAGAACGAAATTTTCTTCAACACAAGCAGAGCAGATATGGAGGGGAGAGTTTTCTCAGAGCAAAATACCTTGGTTAACTCTCTTTAAACCTTGCTCTCGTTTCAGTCCTTATGCTGAAAAAAGCCCCAAGCAACTTGGTCTGAATGTGCTGTTGGCCCTGCTCTGGGCATGTGGCTGCACTAAATAATCTCCTTAGTACACTTGATACATCTGCAATATTGCCACCACTGTTGCACATTCTGTCATTCGTTTATGCAAGATACTTAAAACATTATTACTTTTGTTCAACAATTTTAAGTAGGAGTGTTATCAGTATAAGAAAGGATCTCAAAGCAAATTCAGAACCTTTCCTGGTTTGACCTCTACCTCATTCAAGGCAGATGAGAAACCACCATATGGAGCTGCACTACAGATATACTTGTACCATCTTAGCCACAACATCCAGGATGGGCTGGACAACTCTCTTAATTTCTCCAAGTGTAAATCACACCTCAAACTAATGGGGTATGGAAATTATAGCAGGAAAAGGTTATTACCTTTCAGTTTTAAGATATTAGCCCTTAAGATATCTAAGCTACAGAAGCCTCTAATTTATCTCTGGAGAAATTGCCTGCACAAATGCTTAGCTAAAAGAGGTGTATATTCATAAAAATTTCAGAGTTCATATTTGCACTAGGGAGGAAAAAATACTGAAATATCCTGCAAGGAAGCCAATACATCACTGTAGACAAGTAAACCTTGACTGCAATCTCCATCTCTCTGCCTTGTACTTAGTCAATGAGTATGTTGACCAGACGCTGCAGGTAGGGCATGACAGTGAAGGAACTGACAAGTCTCCCAAAAATCATTCAAACTTCATTTGTTTGAAATGAAGGCCAGCACATGGCTATCAAACTCAGCACTAGAGAGGGTGTTCTGCCCCCAACACATCCATATGGGGCACCCTTGGTCTTGAAGAAACATCATTCTTTCTTCTGGCTACATTCCCAGGTCTGTGCCCAACACACTTCAGAACGGGGCCAAATTCCTTTCTACCTTTTCCTGAACTCCTTACTTTAAACTACGTCCACATCCAACAATTTCTTATCTACAGTCTCTTTCCCCTTTTCTTATATGTAGAGGGAAGAGCCCAGAGAAGTAACTCTCTGGCCTTCTCCAGATATCAGCTCTGCTCCCAGGTCTACAAAACATGCCATTGACAAAGCAAGCATTAATTCAGTGAATTGCTCTTTGCCATGCATGTACTCATTCTGTTCACTATTATCTTACCTTTACTTTCCTTTGTTCCCTCCACTGTTAACTCCTTTCCCAAGTAAAAATTAAGTTTCCTGAACCTTTTTAGTTCAGGCTTCTGAAAAGCTTTTGGAACCCATGAATCCAAGGAGTATTTAAAAAAAGTGTAATTAATCTTTAACTGTATGTATGAAAGGTTGGAAGTTTTCAGATGTACCCAGCACAGCAAATAGAGGCAAGAATACATTTATTTCAGCATCAGTGGTTAACCAGAAACTGCAGTAGCAGACCTCTGAAAAAAAAATTCTCTTTGACACCATCCATGATTAAATGGCAATATAGACACAAGTGTCTCACTCTTCTCTGTAACTGAGTGTTCCATTTCTGGTCCTTTATTACCAGCTTCAAGAATAATCTTCTGCTTTATGGGGCAGGGGAAAGAGGGCAGGCAGAAATCAACGTTTCTATTGAATGGGAAAATCTAGTAATCCAATCTTTTTTTCTTCTGTGTAGGAGAAAATAGAAGTGCTTACAAGAAAGTACTAACTTTTTTTTTTTTTTTTTTTTTTTAGGAGTGAAAGAGTTCAGGAAAAAGACGTTTCATTTTTATTAAACAGTTTCTCAATTGAAATTATTTATTTTACTTCCTGACTGAAGAAGTCGCACTCTGTTTTGATTAGCCAAACAGACACTAGTTGTGTTAATCCTTTTCCAAGTTCCACCAGGCTTGCCTGAGAGACAGCAGACTCACTGCTCCTTCTTTTATCAGGAGCACATGGAAATGCCACATGCCACTTCAGATTCCACAGCACTGGGATGATGCATATGCCATACAGTTCCTGATACAGAAACTTCCAAATGACTTGGCAAACTGGCTGCACAGGAAACGGCTCCACAATTGGCTAGCCTTCTTAATCAGTACAAACTCCCATTCATTAAAACAAAATTAAATACTGTAACCTCCATTTGACTCAGTTGCACCTGACATGTCCCTTCTGAGACCACATTTCCAAGCTCATCTGTCTTGCCACACAGTAACAATGTCAAGTCACTCAGGTGCTTGCAAAGGACTACACCACACAGCTCCCAGCACCCTGAATTTGATTTACTCTACTTCTCAAGGACCTAAGCCTCCCCACTGCACTATTTGCTTGTGGAAATATCTCACACTGCAAAGCAAAGCTTCAGTTTATCTGGAAAACTACCTCCCAAGTAAGCAGGGTGTGTGGTGGGGGGGGAAGTCAAAATATCTCTCTTTATGCATTATTTTCTGTCACCAAACATTTTATGCAAAACATGAAAGCATGCAGTGTTTTCAGCAGTTTATCAAAACTATTTATTTTTTGTTACCAGAATACCCAGCAGTCATGGCATTGTCTTGCTTTTGTTGAGAAATTAACTTTGCCGTGAAGGGAACCATGTCGTTCTACATCTATCCTGCTACGCCACAGAGCAGCTTCCCAGCGTTACCATCCTGTGTGCCTCTGGAGTAGCCATTCCCCTGATGAGACAGACACAGAGTCCACCACTGGGACTGCAAAGCCAGGTGCAGTCTCCCAATCTGGAGAGACCCTTGAGCTCCTGAAAGTGGAGACGGAGAATAAGGAGAAAGGTAAGTAATTGTTCTCCTCAGGGTTCTGGTACCAGCTCAAAACTTTCCTGTTTGGGGTTGGAGATAACAGAATGAATAAAGTCTTCCAGGAACAGAGTTCTCCTATTTTGTGTTTTTGCCCACCAGCTTCTCTATTTTTAGATACATGTCGAGATATCCAGACACCTTTTTTCTTTCTCAAGATGCACATTTTTTTGGCATAGCATCCGAGCTCTTCAAGTGTTTTTCATCATCCATCTCCAGCCTGATTTTGCTGTGGTGTTTGTACAATAAAGTTACCAAAATGCAACCTTTGGAGCACTTGAATCAAAAAGACACGAAGTTGTCCATCATCTGACAGCTTCGATGAAATCCTTCACAGGACTCATTTTCCTGACTCAAGGTAACCACAAACTACACTATTTAAGTTGTAAATTACAGCCTTTTCTTCTATTTGAAAGCCCAAATCATCTAATTGCTAAAAATATTAAGTATTTAAAAATCATTTTTCTCTCAAACCTTTCCCATTAGAATTAGCTGGAAATGAACCAGCATCAAGTGAATGGGTTTCCTCTATCATTAAAACGTGAGATCGATACAATGAGGATGAATATCAGTAATGCTAAGTCACCTTTTTTGCGTCTCCAGTTAAGCTGCTTCAAGCACAAAATGTGAATGTTTCCATTGCTTGCTACACACAGGGTTGAACAACTTGAAACCCACCTGAATGCAGTATACAAAATTCACTTGAATATAGTCCTGCTTCCTGCCTGTGTTAAGACTGAGCAGCCCAGGAAAGGTGAAAAAAATTGTGCAAGAAAAAGAGTAAGTTTAACACCACATAAGAGCATGCCTAAGGGTGGAAAAAGAATGCTCATTTTTCTCCGCCCCTTTCTGGCCCATAAAGCATTATTACATTTTTTTTTTTAATTAGGAAAAAACAGTAGAGGAGGCAAGAAAGAAAAATGTGACAAATCGGGATAGATAATGTATTTTTCTCCTTTCAAAGTTTGAATTTTGGGGAAGGAGAAAAGGTTAAATTTTTTTCTAGTCTTTGCTTGTTAGAAATAATCCTGTAACTCAACTCATGTTTGCACATGGTCTCTAATAAACATAGCTAGAAGAAATTGTTGAACTTGTTAAAGCATAACCTCAAAAAGCAGATCAGCAGAGCTTTTTCTTTAGCTAGGCAGGCCCCTCAATACAAGTTTCACATGGTTAAAACCAGCAAGAAGCACAGGAATGGTCATACTTGGTCAGACAAAGGACTTGCCTAGCCCCATAGATGCTCTTGGACAGCAGCCATCTCATACTCCTGACCTTAGGCATCCCTTAAAAAGCAGATATGATATCTTCCACATGGTCCACAGTTGACAGACATCTTGTGCCAAAGAATTTTGAGCCAAATGTTGCTTTTGTATATTTAGCAAGCTTCAATCACTTGATTTTCAATAAACCTCAAGAATCCCCACTGAAATAGTGAAAGCTTTTATCGATGAATGGCAACCACTACATTATGTGTCAAGTGACACTGGAGATAAATTTCCGTGAAGATCCATCTCCTCTTGCTTTCAGCTAAGGTCTCTCTGGTTTCCCCAGAAATGCTGCCTGGGGTTGTGATTTAGCAGTTAGGACTGGAATAGCGGGGACATGGCGTGAGACATGGTAGAGGAACTTGGGTGGTGCCAGTACTTTAGCTTCAACATCAGTGTGTAACTACATGATTTCTGCAAATGTAAAATCACTGAGACACACATCGTCCTGGTAGTATACGTTGAGTGGTGAGATACGTATTTCTTACGTGGGGGATTGGGATGCAGACAGCACTCTAATTTGATCTCTTGGCTAATGGCGGCGGAAAGGAATTTAATTTGTATGGTAAGGGATAATGGTCCTAACTGCCTAATCCTGGGACTCTCAAGCTGCATTCAACAAAAGAAATTTGCAAGAGTGCAATGAACTACTTCACTCCTGGTCAAAGGTTGTCTACCTGCACCTTCTGCTGCATGAAGAGGGCATGCACTGGCCTGACACATCTTAGCAAAGTATGCAGGGTTCTGGCTTTCAGTAGTAGAACATATGATGGAGGATTCTCCTCACAGGAGCAAACATGAATGTAAAGAAAAGCGTGGTCTGGATGAGACCTCTGCTGGCTGTCCCTTTTGTGCTGGTACTTTGTGTCTTCGGTCTGAATAGGTTAGACCTAAATATCAGAACAACAGTGAGAGAGTGTGAGAGGATATACTCTGCTCTTCTTAATATTCTGAGAGAGAGGGGACCCCTTGTGTTTTCATTGATACGAGCCTACTATGAGTAATGTACATTTGTTGTTGTGCCTTACGTTATTCTTTGCTAGTCACGCTTCCTTGTGTGGAAACAAAGCTGATCTTCCTGCCTAAAATGGGCTGTACAAGCACGGGGTAGTGTAATGCAGCCATGTGTATTGGGTGGCCAGGTTTTGGTTGTGGGGGAGCTACAGGAGCAGCTTCCTCTGTGACTGATAGAGACAATGCCAGACAGCTCGAAGATAGACCCGCACCCAGCCGGGGCCAAGTCTGCCAGCGAGGGTGGTAGTGCCTCTGGAATAACATAGTTAAGATGTGGGAGTAAGAAAGCCCTGCACAACTGTAGCTGGAGGCAGGAGTGAGAATACATGAGAGAAACAGCCCTGCAGACACCATGGTCAGTGCAGAAGGAGGGGAAGGGGGTGCTCCAGGCATAAGAGCAGAGGTTCCCCTGCAGCCCATGGTGTAGACCATGGTGAGTCTGGCTGTCATCCTGCAGCCCGTGGAGGTCCATCATGGAGCAGAGATCCCCCTGCAGCCCATGGAGGATCCCATGCCAGAGCAGAGGGATACCTGAAGGAGGCTTTGATTCTGTGAGAATCCTGCAATGGAGCAGGCTCCTGGCCAGACCTGCAGCCCCATGGAGAGAGGATTCTATATGGGAGCAGGTTTGTTGTCAAGACTTGTGACCCCATGGGTCACACTGGAGTAGTCTGTTCCTGAAGGACTGCACCCTGTGCAAGGGATTCTCACTGGAGCAGTTCGTGAAGAACTGCAACCTCTGGGAAGGACTGATGATGGAGAAGTTCCTACAGGACTGTCTCCTATCGGAGGGACCCCATGCTGGAGCAAGGAAAGAGTGTGAGGAGTGCTCCTCCTGAGGAGAAAGAAGGAGCAGTGACAACACGTAATGAACTGACCACAGACCCCATTCCTATCTCCCTACATCGCTGAGGTTAGAAGGAGGTAGAGAAAATCAGGAGTGAAAATGAGCCTGGGAAGAAGGGAGGAGTGAGGGGGAAGGTACTTTTAAGATTTAGTTTGTATTTCTCATCATCCTACTTCAATTTGATATGTAATAAATTAAATAAATTTTTCCCCAAGTCAAATTTGTTTTGCCTGAGACAGTAATTGGTGAGTGATCCCTCCCACCCTTATCCCAGCTGACGATCCCTTCATTATATTTTCTCACCCTTGCCCAGGTGAAGAGGGAAGCCATAGAATGACTTTGGTGAGCACCTAGTGTCCATCCCACCAAGGAAAAAGCTGCTGAGGTCAGCAATTATCTCAGCAGAGGTGAAGAACTAGATGCTACCTAAATGCTGCTGACCTGGGGTTGTAAGTGCAGCAGAAATATACCAACCTGGCTTTTGAGCTAGTAGGAATTGCTTGTTGCTCATTATGTTCGAGCTCCACAGAAATGTGATTTCCCAGGGGTCTGGCAGCTCAATCAAACCATGTTTCTGAACAAAAGAATGACTTTAGCATTTAGAGACCATGTAAGTACTTCCTTATAGCAGTGACCCTGCAGGAGATGAAAGCTATGCTTCTGGTGTCAATTCATTAATAGAAGGCCTTTATGCCAAACTACAGCTACTTGAATGGATTTCCCATAGATTTTTCACTGTGTGTTGGGATCACAGCAAGAAACTTATTAGATGTGACCTCATCAGTGGGAAGAAAAAGGTGAGAAAAGGTGATAGATTCATGAAATCAATTTGGACATGCACAGCTGATATTTAGAGAGAGAATTTTCTTCACATGTTCCCCATTTTTAATAAGCCTCCTTCACAGTAGAAACTATTTTCTTCTGTCTTGCCTCCCAGGGTTTGTCTTTTAAGAACTAGCCTCAAATTGCCTAAAAGCAAAGCAATCAGCTATTTTATTTGGTGAACCCCTGACTTTTTCCATACCACTCTGGTAATGAATGGCTTCAAAATGGGAAGACAGATCAAGACTTCTACTAGCCTCAGGGGAGGTGGGGTTTTGGAAGAATGTTTCAAGTATTTTCCTCTGTCTTTGTGCAGTGGGAGATACCCTGTATGGTGATTTGCTCTTTGTAGTGTGTTGCCCCATCATCCCCCCCACTATCAATCCCAAGTGAGAGGCAGAGCCAGATTCCTTCAGGGCCTGTGAGATAATCACACACCTGCTACCAATGGGAAAACACTTCCTGCTATGTGTAAGAGAACCAGGTAATTCTGTACTTTCCACAAGTTCATCTCTAGCCATGATGTCTGGTATGCCTGGGAAGGTCTTGTGATTGAGCCTTTGACCATGTCTTGTTATACCGGCCTCCTGCACAGCCTTTCAGGGCTGTGTCCACCTGGTCTAGTGGAAGGTGTTCCTGCCCACGTCATGGGTGTTGAAACTAGATGATCTTTAAGGTCCCTTCCAATCCAAACTGTTCTACGGTTCTGTGATTCTATGACTTCATGATTGTGGCTCATTCTTGCTTGTGTTGCATTGTTTCATCTGACTCTCTACACTGAAGTTGTACAGCAGCAAACAGATCTTTGTCTTTTTCTCTTAGTTTGCATGAAGAAATTTAGTTCCCATTTGTTCCCTATAGTCTTTCTTTTTTAAAAAATGCATCCTCCATGAAAGAAATATCCCAGTCTGAAATTTGCCTGTGGCAGTGTGGTAGCAGCTCTCAAAATCATCTCCCTGCACTGACAGATCCATCTAAATTGGTTGCACAAAGAACTAGGAACTAGAGGGCATTGAAGGAGACCAGCAGGTTGCAAGCAAGTTGTAGCACCAGCCACAATAGCTGGTCATGACAGCCCAATGGACTGAGTGCTCCTAGCTCCAAACCTTCCTGTTAATAATGACCCTTTGGGGGCTTTCTACTCCCATAGGTGGGTGGGGGCACAGAGGTCGTTGCTTTTTTTAAGTGCAGACAGTAGCAACAACACGGACATCCAGCCACACGCTTTTTATGCCATAACACTGTGTTATGAAATTCAGTGCAATGTGCTCCATAACAAAAGTGAACTGAATGGAATGTATTTTACTCACACAAGGGACTGCTTTTCATCTCTCTCCCACTGCCATCTGCCCCACTGTTCTATCAGGTTTTTTTCAAAAGCACTGTGTTTTACTTTTCCATAACATCTCAGATTTCAGTGATTGTACCATCATTTTAAAAGAATCCACCTTGGGAGAAGCACTGACTGCACTAGAAATGCAGAGATGAGGTTCAGCAGACATGATTTCTAATTCCAGCCTTGCCATCACCTTACAAATACAAGCAAGTCATAGAGACATGCTTGAAAAATTATCTCCTCACAGCACACAAATAAAAATGTACAAAAAAGAAAAAAGCTGTTCAGCTGGAGGTCCTCGAAAAGAATGTTTTTCAATTGACACATTGGTTCCAGATTTAATAACTGCAGGGTTTGTGGGGGGAGGTGTGAGTGGAGGCAAGAGGGGTAAGAGGGTACCTAATGAAATAAAGCAGAACTGCAATTTTAATCCAGAGTTTCCAAACGGAACAGTGCCAGAATTGCATCAAAACTACTTTTTTAGGGGAAAAAAACACAGTTTTCTTCTAAAATGTGCATTTTTACCTCAAAACATGTTTTCAAACGGCTTTCATACCCCCTATATTAGTGATTGAAAAGATATGGACTGTAAGCAGCTTCTGGCCTGCAATAAGTACTGTATTTACACTGTTGCAGGCTTCTATTTGTTGATAAATGAAGAAGAAGAGGTAGGACTGTAGTTGAGGGCTTCACGTTGAGCACTTGATATCAAGCTGATAGATTAGTATGATCTAAATAACTAAATATATTAAAGTCCCATTACTTGATACTAATGACAATGTGAGGGCGTATTTGCTAAACAGCCTCTCTGTCTTCCCAGACATCAGTACTCAGCAGATTACAGGAACAGAATTTCAAAAATCATTCATATTTTTCTACCAGGCTTCAACAACATGCTACACTTACATGAGACAAAACACAATTCAGTTTGATCCCACCAGTTTTCAATACCTCCTAGCTGTCCCAGCAGCTGTGAGGTGGGCTTATCAGGTCCCTTCCCATGTCTGTTCAATTAGAGACAATAACTGAAGGTATTAAGCACACATTTACAACAAAATCTTCCATGGATAGAGACACCCTGCAAACTGTGTGATCCAATGTACATCCACCTATTTATGTTGCTATGGCTATGCTGTCCTTGCTCTGAAAGAACAATTCAATCAAAACTTAAACCATTAATGGATTTTCACATTTAATGGGCTGGGCTTTCAGCCTAGCACAGCAACTTAGTGCCAGTGAATCTCTCCTGACTTTCATTTTTCCTTACTGCTGTAGGAGGAAGTGGGAAAAATCATCCCCAGAATGCTTAGGAGCATGCATACTGCTAAAATAAAAAACCCAGCAGAGCTGCTCTCAGTCACACCATTCAATACCAAGTGTGGTAAGATATTTTAAGTGATGTGTGTCATTCTATCAGGTTAACCCCAACACTAGGGAACATACTTTGTCCTCATATTGGATGAATTAGAAACTTAGAAGTTTAAAGCAGTCCACAATGACTAGGTGGCTGCCCAGCGTTGGTGACTGAAGGTCAAGGAAAGTTTTAACTTGCAAATCTAGCCCTGGGCAGCAAAAGAGAGGCACAAGAACCTGAAATATAATTTTAAATGCAGTCTAAGAAGCTGGAATAACAGAATTGGGTGAGACAACTGAAAAGGTCACAAACTGAATATCCTAATCCCTTAAGTTTCTTGTAAATAAGGACTGGGAGACAAGGCTAGCTATATGTGTCCAGTGGTATAACAATGGAAAACCTTGCAAGAACAAGGTTTTCCATTTTCAGAAATGTTCCCTAACTGCTAATAATCTTCATTAAGTGCTCAGGTTTTTTCAAACCACCTTTATCAAAAAACCCAAGTGTTTTCCACGTTGCAGAGCCTTAGACCGAGAGCAGACAAATGCAAATACGAGTCTTTCAACTGCTTTCATTTACCCCTTGTACAAGTAACATCAGTGTGACAGCACTTTACTTTTCAGCCCTCTAGAACAGCAAGTTACTGGCGCAGGACAGAAGGCCAAGTTCAGGGCCACTGCAACTGAAGTTGGACAGACTTTTGGATTTCAATAAGCCTTTGCTCTCTGCCTCTACCCACAGAGGAAACAGCAAACACTACACTCTCAAACCCTGTCATTGTCACCCCACCCATCACAGGACTGCTCTTAGGATTTGTACTTCTGTGAACAACATAATGCTCCCAGCTAGAGCAGGGCAGAAAGCATTTGATGGAAGAAAAGGGAGGGCAATTCATAAAATCCAGAGCATTTAATAGAAATTTTCTGTGTCTGGACAGCTGAAATACAGTCATAGTTTATGTGAGGGCCTCGCTGGTCTCCAGCAGCCTAAGATATCAAGGAACTTTAAAGGTCGTATAGGTGGCAACACTGAGCTTACTTGGTAACACAGGTGGCAACACTGAGCTTACTTGGGTCTTCTTCTGCTGAAGTGTTGAGCCTTGCTATTACTTGAGGTGGAGGGAAAACACAAGCCCCAATGGCTCTGTGTTACTTGCTACACATCTCTGAGTGTCCATGCCCACAGTCTGTGGCCCATATCTCTATCCTGGCCCAGATGCTCTATGTTCCTAATCTCTTTGTCAAAAATCCTGTGAAGTAAAGAAGTATCCAGCCCTCCCCAAGCCTGTGTTTTCACAGGACTTTAAGGGAAACTAGGATATTTATGACTGCAGGAGATGCTCAGACTGAACAGGGCAGACTTGGGAGGAAAGAAGGGGATCCGCATACATAGCAGGTTTTTTCCTCCATTATTTCTACACATGCCACGCCAAGCTTCACATTGCGGAGCAGCTGTACCCCTCCAAATCCTCACCATGCTGCCTGGAGCTCTGCTTTCCAGATACAGCAAGGAGACAGACGAGAGCCTCATGTGCTGCTGACAGGCTCCACAGAAAAATACCCGTTAGCAACAGGGTATGGCACTACATACATTATTCCCCAGCTCTGCCTTGGGAAAGGTTCTCTGAAACAATTTTCAACTTCTGTGGAGATAATTGGTTATGTCTCTGTTAATACCATATTTAACAGCTCCACTTGCTATAGAACATAAAGAAAGGGTACTAAACAACACAAGCTTTTCCTTCAAAGGCTAGAGAAAGGCACTAGAACCTCTCCTGTGCTGTTTCCACAGGACAAGGTTGTTTTGTTTAGCATTGAACACCAGCCAAGGTGAGTTCATGTTAGTTGATGAGCAGAAATCATCCTGAAAAAAAAGCAGCAAGTGAAGTCCATGCAATTTGGGTTGAAAACCTTGGGAACTTATTGAAGTTTCTCTACGACAAGGAGATGAGATCTGTCCTTTATTCAGAAAAGCTCAGTCACAGGCTGTCACCTATCACAGAACAAATTATACCCACTGTATGAACCAGAAACATCAGCAGGGCTTACAAAAGTGAACATGTGCATCCCAACTTGCAGTTATGCCCTCTATAACATCCCCATCACTAGGAGAGACATTTACACATTACATGTAAGTCCTGCATTCATCTATGTCAAGTCCACGCTCAAGTATGTCCACTTAGCAAAAACACATCCTTTCTTTCAGCATATATTTCAAAATATCATTAGGAATTTAACTGAGATGCTCATGGTGCTTTCCATTTTTCTGAATTCTCCTACCCCTGGGTTCCTGTGATTGCATGAAAAAAAAAAGACATTGCAGATATAAAATAGAAGTACAAATTTGCACGGGGACAGTGAAAACATTTTTTCTATTAATAAAAATTCCACGCTCTGGCAATTTCCTCCTGAATATGTATAGGCAGGGAACAGCTGAGGTGTGAACACTGCCATGTGGCAAGGGAAAAGAACAGAGCTCTCAGCGCTATCACACATGGCTTATTTAGACAAAGGTAAGCTAACTCTTTACTATGAAACCAGTCTCACCGCTAAGGTACATAGAAAGATAAAAGACCTTTCTCCCTTAGATTGCAAGGCATGTTCTCCCTTAGATTGCAAGGCATGATTGAAGTCATCTAGGAAGTTTTGGAAATCATTACCTTCAAATCTGACTAAGCCAACCTGAAAGAAAAATCAACCTAATGAATATAGCATGCATCCAAAAGCATTTTTAAGCACTGCTTTACTACCATCCCAGTGATTAACATCCTTCCTCTCTTTTTCCTGGTCTTCTGATTTTTTGCAATTTGCTAGTCCTTTTTCCTTGCAGATATATCTGTGCAGATGGCATAGAAGCAGAATTAACCCATCTCTATGTTCAACTCAGACAACTGCAGTCACAACCACCCAGGTTGGGAGCACAGCCAGAGCAGAGGTTAGCTGCTTTAAGCACAGAAGGAAACACCTACAGCTACTTCCAAGAACATAACAACTGGAAAAGTAGGTTTTCCAAAATGTCTAGAAAGGCTCTTTCCCTTGGACCAGGTTAATGCTGAACTGATATTCTGGTTTTATGCCTCCTGCTAAGCAACAGCAATAGTCAATAGCAGCCACTGAAATCCGTCAGGAAGGAGAAAGGTGCCTAGACAGACTCACTCCATGGTAATTCCCATTACCCTACAGCATGGTGACTTTATGGTAGCTGCAGAAAGAAATTAATTTTTGTCTCCAGTACTGCTGGAAACAGAAATAACCAGGGGAGCTGAGCTCCACAAGTTTTATTTTATGGAAACCCAATGTGATGCAGCGGAGAGGATCCAATTGGCTCCAACTTAAGTCAATGCCACAGAGTGACTGGAGTCCTGTTAGAGGATAAAAAATAATTCTTCTAGCAACAGCACAAAGTCTGAGAATCTGCTTTTCATCAAACTCTTCTACCAGAGCCTTTTTAATACTGACCATATTTAATGTAGATTCTGGTACCAAAAGGTATACAGCAAAGTCATTAGAAGATGGATCTGTCAGAAGAGAGGCAATTTATCTGAGGGCTTTCTTGCATCTGCAACTGATGGACAGAAACCAGAAGTCACAAGGACTAAGAACGGAATAATATAGCCGAGTTTAAAAATTAACAACAACAACAACAAAAATCAGACTTAGGACAAGTGTTTGCATTTTGCTCTGAAGTGAAAAAAGTTTGGCTTTGTGTTGGAAAAATATTAATTAATCTATTAAATTAATCTTTGTCATTTGCCAGTAAAGTCAGTCACTTCTTGATTCCAGTTTTTCCTAGACCAGAGTCTTGGGGAAGGCAAACACTCAGGCAATACTCTCCCAGAGATGGTTTTCTTGAAGCGCTGCTCAGTGCTACTGAAGATTGTGCTGTATTCAGCAAAAAAATCCCCAGACTTTCATGGTAGAGAAAATGCATATGGCCCTTGAGGCACCATAACCCCCTTAAACATATGAACTGACTGAAAAAATAAGCCAAGATAACAGCAGTAAGTTCTGGGATAAAAACTACTCCGCACATACATAAACCAGCATGGCAGGATACACATATTACAGAATGCAGACATTTGGGGATTGCATTGGACTCATGGGATGTTTATGAGAGGAGTTGAAAGCAGGGAAAAGGATGCATCTAGGTGACTTGGAAAGGAAAAATTGTGGGGAAATAGAGAGGGGACAGAAGGGAGCAATTTCTTGTTAAGAGGGCTGCTCTGTACACTTCTCTGGCAAGACCCTGCTCATGATCAGCACAGTCTGTCTTATTTTCTGAACAGATTCCATCTTCTTCTATTTTTCTGGGTGAGGGATTCTCATTTCTGTGTGCATGTGTGTATATGGGGGTCTGCAATGTCAGCAACCAGAAAGACCAGAGTTAGTGAACTGAAGTATCAGCAACTGGAGTGGCACCTTCAGTCACAGGGTCTGGGGTGCGAGCATTTGGAGTGAGTGAGGGTCCAACGCCCTGCTGATTTCAAAAGGCATCTTAATGCATCCTGAAGACAAATGCCACCCTTGATTTCACTGTGTTGTCACAACATATTATTTGGGTCTACCTACCTACAAGGAGAGGAAATGGAGTTGCACACTTCCACTTGCATTTTGTTACATTAGAGGCTTCAATTACTTGATTAAGGAAAAATGAGGATTCGAATCTCGAAGGCAGCTTTCCCTTCACAATCTTTCCCCTTATGAATCTTACAAGCACGCAATCAGATATTATCAAATGCTCAAGTTGTCTCCTTTTGAGAACTATACAGTACATAGCCACACAAAGTTTTCAAAATTTGACGCTCCATGTGAAAAAAGGAGAGCTAACTAATATTATGAAATATTCAAATCCAGTATGAAATACTTAAAACTCCTACTCTTTGCCATATCAGAACAGAAACCAATTAACACACCTATAAGGAGAATCTATCAATTTGGTTTTTCACTGTTATGAAACAAATAACCAAAATATAATATTTTATTCACATAAAATAATTTTGATTTTCCACATGGATGAGGGGGAAGTCATACACATGATCCAATCTGAGTAATTATTTATTATTATTGTTATTTTTAGTTTGGCAGTTGAACCTAAAAATCAATTGCTTGTACACTCCTGGATGACAGTTGAAAAAGCAGCTTCTAATCTTGTGTCAGTAAAGGCTGTTGCCATGAGCAGCAAGATACTCTGACTGACATGTAACTAGCAGCTTTCAGAATAATTTGACAGCTATTTTTCTTTAATTTTTTTTTCTCTTTAAGTTTTTGTTTTGGTTTGGGTTTTTTTTCAAACAGGGAACTCTCTTATTATCATTTACACACAGCAATTCCTCTCTCCAGCACATTAGCTGAAAATCTACTTGTTTAATTAAGCTTCAGGCTGTAAGCCTTCTGTTCTTTCACTTTAATAGACTGAGAAATGGAAGCACAGTCTTTGCAGGTTTTCCCTTACATATCATCAGGTTGTTGACTTCTTTACCAGATCACTAAATACAAGGCATTTTAGGAAGGCCTGGTTAACTTGAGTCAAGGGGGAGAAGCCACAGCCAGCCTGCTCCCAGACAAATATAGACAACAACATTATCTCCCTAAAAAGTGAAAGAAAGAAAGCCTCACTCCTTTTATGGACAGAAATGCAAACAGCAGCAATTACGCAAACAGGTAATGAAAAACAGTCATGACCCCAAGAGGAAGTTGGCAAGACAGACAAGTGTAGTGCCAGATGCACCTGCCTAAGGTTATCCAGCAGATCAGGGAGCCCAAAGCAGAACAGATATACTTTGTTTGATATATATGTTTGTTGGGCCCATACCACCCTTCCTGGAGAACAGTCCATGTGACTATTTACCCTGGACTAATCTAGTAGAAGATAAGTAGATTTTTTTTTTTCTACTTCTAATTAATAAAGAGAAGAAGAAATGAAGCAACTTTTTCTAAATTACTGAAGTATGCAGAAAATATTTAATTTTCTCTGAATATGTGGGTTTTACAGCATAGTTACCCTCACTGAATGACGCTGTGCAAACAAATGGGAAGGGACACTGCTGCAGGATGCAGCTTGGTGCCAGGTACTGAACACAGGGTACAACAAGGGAGAAACAGTATGATTTTGAAGTGACAGAGCAAGGCCATGTTGCACCCTTCTGATTTTTTATTGTGTCTTGCACACTTTTCCACCCTTCTGTGTTACGTGGTTTGATGACACAACTGCAGTGAAGTTTTAGGATTACCCTGGTTAGTGCTATGTAAAAAATTAAATCAAAGTGGCAAGAATATCGCTGGGGAAAGCTTAGGGGGTTTTGTGATGTGGTTTTTATTTTGGTTTGGTTTGGTTTTAAGGGTAAAGTGTAGGGCACTTGGTACTTACCACCTATACTGAAAAACTGCCAGACTTTTAAGAGTAACAATTAACAGTCATAGTAGTCTTCTGGGGGGGAGGTGGGGTGGAAGGAGAAGAAACTCATAAATGCACCAAAATACATGAACAAGGCATAGAAAAACATAATTAGCATTATTACATGGTCTTTGAGTATCAACAAGACCCTAACAGATCTCAGACAACTCTGAGCCCAGGGCCGCCAGACAGAATCAGTGCCAGAGCTCTTCTGTGCTCTCCCTTATTATAGACCAATACCTCCACTTCAAGATTTCCTTGTGCCAGACTCACACAAAGCGAGCTTCAGCTATCACAACCATAAGAGAGCAAATGAGCCAGAAATGTGCTGGTAGGGTAGGAAAGGCAGAGGATAAGACAGGACTGTAGTACAGTCTCTCTTCATTAGCACTGCCCAGCAGCATCATGATGCTGATGCAGTTGCAGTGCTCTCCCCATAGCCCCTTCTTCTACTCACGGTCCAGGGAGCAGTGGCACATGACTGGAAACAAGAGCAGGCAAAACTGGTTTTTTTGTTTGAGATTCAAACCTCGGGAGCTTGACTGACATCTGAACTAGTTTTCTTTACAAAAAGCAGGGGTTCAGAACAAAACCCCATAATACTGTGCAGCTTGGCGATAAAATACTCAGTCTTGAAAGAAATAAGGCAAAGTGAAAGAAAATTTAGTCCATCCCTGCATGATCTGTATTCTGTCCTCTTTTTGGCAGTTTTCTTTCCGTAATTCAAACTCTTTTCAACCTTTTATCAATGCAGATATAAACCAAGTGCAATTATTATGAGTATATTTTCATTCAGTACACTACACATTATAAGTGTTCTTCTATCACCTTCAATAAATCTCATTTTGAGTGAGCAGACATGTTAAGAATTCTCATTTAAATTTAGGCTATAACAAAACAAAATTATACTCAACAAATCGTAACAGACAAGATAGTCAAACACAGATAAGACAGCCCACAGCAGACCAGTCAACATTGATTAGTAGGTTTGCCAAATATATTTGCAGGAGATGGCAAAACAGAGAGCAAAAATAAGTGGTCTCAGCTGAAGCACTTTATGCTTTTCCACGATCTTAAAAAGAGGCAATGTAGGAGCAATATGTCAGTATGCCATACATGCTTGCATCTGAGCACACAGAGTACAAATCTGGTGGGTTGTAGATGCACTGTTGGAGACCAGGGCTCTGATATCCCTTAAAAACACAGCCCTGTGCAAGAGATTACAAAAACATAAAGTACCACTTCTGCAACACCGCGGAGCAGGGAATCTTAATCCATATGGGTAAGGAAAAGTGACCCAAGAGCATCTGTGAGGCCAACAGCCAAAGGCTGCTGCAAGAGCCTGCTGCAAAGCAATTACCTCCCTCCCTTACTGTAAGGAAAGAGATGAAGCCCCGGGAAGCAGCAGGATACCCATTCACAATCAGCTCCTCTGTTCCTCTCTGCCCTTGTTTCTTCTGTTCTTATGCGTTGCTTGGCCAAATGAGCTTTTGGGTACTCAACTTGCAGGATACGGAAATTGACCATCTCTGCTCTAAACTTTTATCTAGGCAATTTTCAGAAATCTGAATTTGCACTGATAGGGAACAGTAAATAAATATTAGGTGGTAATTACGAGAAAATCTTCTATTTCTCTCCCTTCAAAATATTCCTCAGTATTCTTCAGGTAATAAAAAAAAAAAAAAAAAAAAGGAACAAAGAAAGGCAATCAAAGGAAACAGAACAGCTTCTGTTCAAAGAATACACAATTGGAGTAGACTCTTTAAGCCTGGCAAAGGGAATGGGGGAATGGAGGGAAACAAGAAGAGGCTTGGAGAAACAAAGATAAATAAGGAAAAAAAGCCTGTTTGTAATCTCTCCCAATAAAGACAGTAGGGAACACTGGGGAAACCCAGAGGTGCTAGAATCAAAAGGAAATGAGGGGAGGTGGTTCTACCGCTATGCATAACACAGTCATGAAACTCCACATCACCTTATACTTGCACCTCAAATGGGAGGATTACAAGCTGTCCCCACGGCTTTTTGCTATGAAACCCTGCTCACGGGGGGTTTATGAAACCTGCAGAGGCACAATCAGCTTGTAGTTGAGGCTGAGAAGTTGGTTTTCATATTACTGACCTTGTTGGACAAATGACTGGCATCAGAAAAGCAACGTCCTATGTAGGCAGGTAAAGACTGAGACAATCTCACCTCCCTTCCATACAGAACAGACATGCTGATTAAAGAACTGCTTTCCCATGGAGACAGCTTATTTTACACTTTACGTGGAAAACACACACACACGCTCCACTGCCCCCTGTATGTGTAATGATGCTTCTGCATGTAAGTAGACCAGCACAAACACCGTGGAATGATGAATGAGCATGAAATGAACATATTACACTCCAGTCTTTACAGTTTGGCCAGAGGATAGACGTTTCCTTAAACATTCCTGTTGCTGAAGTTTTTCTTCTAACAATGTCTATTTGAAAAAAAAGTGTGCTTTTTTTGTTCTTTCCTTCTAGACACACAGACTGGATTTTTGGATTCCATCTTCTCTCCTTGTTTCTAGTCCCACTCATTACCCTCTGCACTGTTTTTGTACTCTAAACAGCATTCTCAGTCCTTCAGAACAGAGCAGGATCTGTGAAACCAAGCCACATTTTGTTTACTTCATCTCAGGGGTAATTAAGGAAATCTGAGGAGTGCCTCACCCCTCCGTAGCTTCTCTCTCCTCCCTTCATCACACACGATACATTGGTCTTGTTATTTATGGTCTGCCTGGCAGTCTTCGATCCCTGAGATATCAGCCCACATTTACCTAAATTTATTTTTGTTGTAGCATTTGGGAGAACACCACAACAAATGCTTCAGTCACATCTACATGTGCATCAGCACAGTTGGCTTCATTGCCAAACAAGTAAACCAGAGAGGATTAGGATTATTTTGGATACCTAATGTAACTGTCCTTTAAAACAAAACAAGAAAACCATACATACACACATATGACAGATCATACTCATCATACTGTTCCAGTTCTATTATACTCAGAATTATTTTGGGGGGAGGTTGGGTCCTTTCTGTCCTTTTTATTAATTTGTGGCAGCCCTTCAGTGAATGGGGTGGATTAGAATACAGGTTTATAAGGCGAAAGACACATACTAATACATTTCAGTATATCAATAGTCCTTTTTTCATATATTAGTATGAAAATATGTATTGTCTTTATTCAATGGGTACTACTAATGTCTTCTTAAATGTTTTGCACCCCCCTGTGAAATTCCAGGGGATATCTGGGCAAAGCCTAGGCTGTTAAGCTTGACATTGATTTAAATGTAGTTGAAGTTGGTATGAAAAAGTCAACAAGATAAAAAATACAGTCATATTATTGATATTTTTCTATAGCCATTGAGGACTCTAAAATATTTGATTTAGCCTCATATGGCAATACAGAAAAATACATATCTTTGTGACTCATAAGCCAGGAACTACTGCAGCAGTAGAGCATAGTTAAAAATGAAGTGGTAAATGTTTAAAGACACCATGTCAGGATTCATGCAGTACTGAAACTTGGAGACTCGTTAATAATAATGACAATGGGTCTGTTACACAGATGAATTTGATCTCAGAATAAGATGATTCATTTGAGTGGTAGGAATTGTTAAACAAACCAAATGCATGACAAAATATGTTGGATGTAAAGCTGTGCTTCTAAGATAGTGGAAGAATGTGAAATCCTTAAATACACTGTCATGGAGTGAATGACTAAGGACCCTAAGACAGAGAGGGAGCAAAAATTCCCCACAGTTACGGCAGAGGACAAAGTGACTGACAGGTCTTCAAGCAGGAGATACAAGGCAGGATTGAGAAAGCAGCCAGAGAACTACCTGAAGTGCTTTGTGTAGTCCAGGTGTTCTTACTTAAGAAGATGGGAGATATAAGTGATACCATATCAAAAGGATTTTAGGAAAAAAGACCACATAAATAAACTAAGGTCTAGGAAAAGCAGAAAGTAAGAAACAGTCTCTCATGTCTACATGAATTGCTCACTGATAACATAAATCCTCCATGGAGAAACAAAGGTCTCGAAACTGAAAGTGGAAAGTTCCAGCTTAGAACACAATTTAATTTTTGATTATTTACTATTTTGATAACTAATCCAAGGCTCATGGGATATGCTTCTGAAGTTGTACCTTAGCTCAAAACAGAAAGCACAACAATGATAAAGGGCTCCCATAATGACATAAAACTCTTGGCCTCACAAAAGAATTGTAGAATTTTTTGGGACCCATTTTCAATAGAATCAGGTTTCATAAAAAAACTACTCCGTCACTAATAAGCTTCAAACTAAGACAATACACTGGTTTCATTTATTTTAATTCATTTCACTTAAGTCTAACCCACCCCTGCTGGCAGCTTTGCACAACAGAACTGTCACCATAGCAATCTATCACGTCATTTGAAACTGAAACATCTCTGCTAAGTTGGCACTCCAGTGAAAGCTACAGTGCGGGCACTGAAGGCTCTCCAAGTGCGATGCTGGAAGGAGTCTACTGTGGAAGAGAAAGTCCCATATATCACTTCTGAGGCCAACTCATCAAGATAAATGGTCAAAAAATAATACAGATGATATCACTTTTTATTGTGCTCAGCTGCAGCTGAAGCAACTCAACCCTAAAAAGCTTTCTCATCAAAGATGGGAAAGTGACATCTCTGAAGGCTTCTGAGTCAGTCCACACTATGATAGAAAACAGAAAATAAAACTTGTTTTGAAGCCTCCCAAGCTTCTCAAAAGTTTACTTTTTCCTTTTGCCTCAAGTGAAAACAATTAAACACATCAGCTTCATATTCCAAACCCACCCCATCCTGGGCCCTCACTGCAGTTTCAAAGTCCCAGTTCCCCTGCCTATCCTGGCTTCTCCTGCTGTTACCATGCATGGGCAGAGATCCTCAAATACCTGCTACCACAGGTGCCAAAGAAGACATCTGATAAAAGATGAGTCTTCCTCTTAAAGAGGGGAAACAACCTCAAAAAAATTCCACTGCCCTTCTAGATTCACTTCAGGGACTGATTTTGATGTCTCAAGCCAAATACATGCTTAATTTGCCTCTTATAAACTGTATTGATGTGTGAAGAATGCTAGCTGTGGATAACCAAGCTAAAATAATTCCATGACAAGGATTCCCACTGTAGGTGTACATGGTGGGGAGAGTTACACAGGCATTTTGAACATGACTCCCATGAAAAGATCAGAACTGGAAGAAATGGCAGACTAGGATTTCTCAAAAGAAAACTACTTGGCATTTGCTTTTGTTACAAGCTATCCCAAACATCTTTAGTGGATCAGCTTCCCCACTGAGGGGGGAATATTCAAACAATCTGCAAAAGCACGACAACTACCAAAAAGATTGATCAGTGTTATCTCGACTATATTTCAATACCAAATGTTCACTCTGAGTGTTTTATTTTCACCTCTGTTACATTACACATTAATGTCTGATATCAAAAAACACAATGAGCAAACTATGCCATGCTGCCAACTTTTATTTTTCATTCCCATTTGTGAACACAGTTTTTGACATTTTATCTTCTTAACCCAAGTGAAAACAAATTCCTTAATGGGGGAAATGCAAATTCAATTTTAACTTTCATCAAATTAAGGAAAAAACAGGAACATGCATTTCTTAGGCATTCTCATACAAATGTGAACCAGAAGACTAATTTCCCGGCTCAGCTAAAGGCTCCAAACTGAATACTGATTATATGTTGAGGCCAGAAAGAGCAAATGGGTTTAGCTGCTTTACTAATATCAATTAAGCCTTTTTAGGAGAAAAGGTGAAGTCTTGAAAAGTCTTCAGTTAAAGATGGGAAGTCAGACTTACAGAAAACTCAGACCCAGAGCAAGCTCCTTTTATACTGTGTACACCTCAGAACACGCCACTACCTTTTTTAATTTTTTAAGCATTTCAAGAAGCTGGGGTCTAATTCCTGCACAGCTCCCTTTGGTAATTTTGAAAATGTCAAGCAGATCGTAAGGTTCTGAAGCAGAAAGTGCATGTGGTAGGTATGATTGTAGAACAAGGTCTATTACATGAGACTGTTCACAGTCATGCAATAAATCCCACAACAATAACAAATGGGAAACCAAACTCGTATTCATCTAGCTTAATACTCTCTCTTACAGAGGATGCTAATAGAGCTTCTTCATATTTGTATTTCCAAGCGTTTTAAAAAACAAAATTCCAGGTTCCCAAGATAGCAAGCTAGGTCACCAGCAAGGAGATTGACATAAGTCACATGGAAAGACTTTCCACTCTAACAAGCTTTCAAGGGTCAAGAAAGCAACGTTGGGGCATTTGCTTTAAACCAGGTAAAGTGAGCTCAGCAAGAGCTATCAAAAAACACTGCTCAGAAATCAACAAAAGGAATACATAGTATTTCCCCACACAGCTTAAAATCATTCAACTGTCTTCACATTCAGCTTAGGGAGACTCTGTCCAACTGCTGCTACTTTGACTTCGGACGTTCCAATCTAACCAATGCAGTTACAGACCTCCCCTGCTACAGCAAAAGCAATGTGCCAGTGAGGCATGATGTGCCATAACTGAGAGCAAACCAGTGCTGCCTCCCTTAGAGGATCAGAGGTGTTAGTGAATAACTCTTTTTTTTTTTTTTTTTGTTATTTCCTGCTTTATTTCGCACATTTCTTAGAAGAAAAGGGCCATGCTCCCTAGCGAATGGCAGCCCAGAAAGATAGCTGCAGCATCTCAGCAGCAAAAGCCTGCAGCTCAACACCAGACAGCAGTTGCCACAACAGCCTTAGAAGTGTGATTACAAATGCCCTCTACCAGTGAAGCAACCAAGGCTGGCTGTGAAAGTATCTCTTTCAAGCCTGTATATACTGGGGAATTGGTTGGGGTTGTCCTGCGCAGGGTCAGGAGTTGGACTCGATAATCTCTGTGGGTTTCTTCCAACTCAGGACATTCTATGATTCTATCCTAATGCTAAAAGGGTACAACACAGAGCAGCACCTCATAGAGCAGAATTATGTCACTGCCTGAGCTCAGCATGGGTCTGGTACAGTCTATTCTGGTCCTGTAGGAATCAGCCCCAGAGCCGGGACTCGTGGATACAGTACCATGGCTCTGCTTAAGGCTGCAATTTAACCTTCTCAGCCTGTCCAAAAGAAATCACGCAGTGATGGGTGTCAAGTACAGGTAGTTTTTAAAAAGAGCCCTTGTTACGTTCTCATAGAAAACATCCATCCCTCGTGCTGAAGAGAACTAAATGAACATTTCAGCTTCCTCTGGCTCTGCCAGGGAAAAGACAAAAAATCTGAGAGTTAGTTTGGGCTTTAAGAAAGTGAGTAAAAAGAAGAAAGTATCACTTTTCATATTGTAATTGAAGGCCAGTATTTCGACTACAGACATCAGATTAAATTCCTAAGGTGTGCTTGGCTTTCACCAAAGGACATATATAAATAATAATGTGTTGGAGGTCTAACTGCACACAGATAGGAAATTAAAACATTTCCTTGAATGGCACTACTAAAACGTGCATAGATGTATCCATAAAACATGTGAACAATCAGCAGAATTCAGAAATCCTTTCAGAGGAACAAAATGCAATTGAGTTTTTTTTTTTCCACGGAGGGACCCTGTACAGTGAGGAGTTAGGGTTTATCTGTGTAGAGCTTATTTCACCACAGAAATACTAACATCTTTACTCCCCTGATGGCTGTCTTGCTCTCTTTTCCAATACAGATTGAAGAGGACCGCTTTCCCACCTCACTTCCACCTGCTTTAGGTCTGTCTGAATCTCTGCTGTCATCTGCATACAACAAATTGGACTACAGTTTTCGTGCTTCTCTCAGGGATATGATACTTAAAATTTTTGATTTGCTTGAGCACAGCAGGGGTTTGTTCCACTCTAGTAGCTGACCCAGGCAAACCCATTTAGAAAACAGGTACTGCCACTACACAGTGCTTTTACTGAGAAAGGAAAAGTTGCATCTCTTGGTGCAGCAGGAAAGCAAGCTTGGGCTGTGGTCCACTAAGTACTTTGTGAGCTCTGCTCAAGCTTTCCAATAGGCCAGCAAGCCCAAGGTAAGAGCACTACTGCATTTAAAACTGATTAAATCATTATCAAATCATCTTTGCAGTAAAAACAACTGCTCCTAAGGTATCAGAGTTGAGCTCACTGACATGCTACAGTAATCTTAGAGGAGGAACTCTGTGATGGAGTTAGCAACTCATTTCAGAGAAATGAGAATTATTTCAGGTAAGTTTTACATGCACAAGGTCCCCATACTGCTTCTCTACTCATCAGAAGAGGATTATTTCTATTCCTCTCCAACACCAACCAAACTACATGAGACAGGTTTTGCAAGCAACTCTTACTATGCTTAACAACATGAATTTTTAGGACCATAAGGAATACTGAAGATGATGAAGGAAAATATATATGAATTTTGTGAGTCCTCCAACTCCATGGGAGAACATGATTTACTAGTGTCCTAGTGTAACACAGCCATCTGGTGAAATGTTTCCACAGACAAATTGTGTGGGAAGCTCTATAATACAAGTGATGTATTTCCTGAAAACATTTGAAGCCCCAGCAGTAGCCCCCATACCTCTGGTATTTAAAGTGATCATAAAAAAGGACAGCAGTCTCCAAGTTCACACATCCTTCTCTTTTCTGTGCTAATGTCATAGTTTTGGTTTTTAAAGTCCTGCTTTACACAGCCTCTTTTCTGCATCAGACTCATAACAATCACCGATTTCTCTACCCCAAGCAATTAGCACCACTACTGTCAGTGGGGCACTGCTGCCCAGAGTATAGTGTAGCCAATTATCTTCAGCTATAAAATGGGTTTGCACAAACAGGCCATTGTACATCCTTTGTCATCTGCCCCACACTAGCTTCAGTTGTTTTTAAAGACATCTCGGTCCTTTTTGCTGTGCTATCAAGCACCACATAGACACATTTGATTTTGTTCAACTCTTAGTTCTTGCATGCTCAGAAATCTTGGTTTCACACCTTCCCATTCATTGATATTGCTTGAAGTGACGTATCACAAGAGCAGCAGCTTTATACTGAAGAGGTTTATTCTAATCAGGCAGCAGCATCTTTTATAAATTAAAAAATCCCCACACATTCTAATTTAAACCATTAGCATGGCCTGTGGTTAGATGATAATATGTTGCTAATGGATCCACTGTGGAATATGACACCAGTTGTGCTGTCCACTGGGATTTACAGGCATATAATACACGTGCTTATTTCAACCCTAAAAGGCTGTACTAATGGCTTCAGCACTTTTGTGTTAAGTAATCGACATTTTCCCCCCTTGGCAGTGAATGCATATGTAATGCAATCCATGTTTTCCTGGGATAATTGGTCTTCCTTTCCTCAATCAGAAGTACGATGAAATTCCAGACCAGATGTGTGTTAGAGACAAGTTAGGTTTGCCTGTAGGCTGTCACTAGTTTTCTATCTTTTAAGAATTCTACGCATTTTCAAAATGATTGTGCTATTTATTACTCATCTCCTCCCTTTCCTACTGTTTCACTTCAAGCTTGTGTCCATCAGAACTAAAATGACAACTACCCACTAAGATTTTTGCAAAGATGCTGCTGCTTCTGTAACCCAACACTGATCTAGGAGAGGCAGTTCCAGTGACGCTACCGGAATCTGAAATGGGCTGTTTTGTTAATGGGACAGATGCGATTGCTTAGTGAAAGGTACTACTCGTAAGTAATTATGCTATGCAGTCTTCCATCTAACATAAAGCTTGTCACCAATCAACTCCTACCATCTCAAAAAAAAATGCTAGCACACAAGGGAAAAGCAACAGCAGGTAGCCTTCCAGATACTGCATTCAATATTAGGTGGCCTAGCAAAGAGAACACATTGTGATAGCAGTGATTGGAGTTCGAATGTGCAACAACTGGTCAGCTGAGAAATTCTCAACACAGTCATGAGAGATCTTACACTTTCTGACAGGTTATATTTATTGTATTGCAATTGTGCAATGCTGTGGTTGCTGGCATGGCTCCCAGGTGGTTTTAACTTCATTGCATGGGATCATGATGCATTCCCATTTGCCATGCTACCTTAGTGAAAGAACCCCAAAAGGTGCATCCAAATCTGAAATAGATCCCAAGAGTCACAGGCTTATTCCTAGCAGTCAGCTATAACAAATGAATCATTAACCAAACTTCCAACAGGTAGCAGCCAGAGAAATCAATGGATTCTGGAGAAGAAAAGCTCCCTCTTGCTGTTCACTTTTTCCTTTGTAATCTTTATGGGTGGATCGTGGTTCTGTTTTAATCACAGATACATATCCCAAAGCTATGATCTCCCCAGAGAGTTACACACTGTGCTTGCAGTGAAACCTGCCCACACAGAAGTTTGTCTGTTTGGCTGAGTGAGTTCTTTACAAAAACAAATTTCAATCACCTGCACTGAAAACAGGCTGTTTTAGACCTTAGGGCTTGAGTTATCAAAAACCTGAGTCAAATGCTCATCTTTCTCTTCCCTTCCCTATAGTTCATGAGTTCAGATCAACCTTATTGCTTTCTTAGAGATCTTGATGATAAATGTGCACTCTTTCAGAGACGTTCTAAAATTCAGAGGAAAAGAAGTGAAGTTCTTACCCTTAATTGAATAGTCGTTTTATCATGTTTTATCCCCTGAACCTGACTTCCCCTCTGGTTCTGAGCCAAAGCACAAAAGGAGCTAAATTCAGAAGGAATTTAAGACAACACAGCAAAGTGTAATCCTGCAAACATATGGAATAGCATATATTTCACAAAGATCTGGAAATAGAAAACAAAAAAAAATAAGCCAAGTCTCTCCAATTTATATGCATGCCACATGTAGAGAATTAAAGCAAAGAAGGAGTCTAGAGAAGCACTTCCCCAGGTTGCACTGATATTCCATTAACCCCCCCCTTTTCCCCTACCACAGGAAAAAAACTCTATCAAATACCTCCTTGTGCAAATAGAAACTTTATTAAAAGTGTTCCATGTCACAGTAAGCAATATATTGCTGAGTGTTTGGGGTTTGCATATTCCTAGTCTGCCACTGCAGCATGTATGCCTACCAGGCAGCTAGTGTCTGAAAGTCACCAAGTGACTATTAAATTTCACAAAGGAGGTATGACAGTAATGCTATACTACTATTAATTAGATTTCAACCAAGATAATGATTACCAGGGATTTGTCAGATTTGTAAAATTGTAACTAGTATAATTTCAGTGTTATCTAGGGACCAGAGACAGACATCTCACATTACATTTAAGTTAACTAAACATAATTTATAAAAAGGTAAATCCTCAGTACAAAATGAAATAATTTCAATCAAAACCACACAATCTGATCAAATACATGGGGAAGCTTCTCCTTCTAGCTTGCATTTAATGAGAGGTTTCTAATTTGCATAACTTTTTACTAGGGAATGAGGTGCCCAATTTAAAGTTCTCACACATTATTTTTCTCTTTCAAGTACAAAGACACTGCCACCTGGTTTGGAAGCATCCAGCTGGCCAATCTGTGTGGACAGCATCATTATTAAATTGTCTTCTGCCTCTTGCTGGCATTGGACCTGACCCACTGCAGTGCATGCTGCTTCCTCAGAAGCATTCAGCAACCACAACACCCACTCTGGACAGACAAGTGTAAAATGGCATCACTTCACAGACTTAAGTTAAAGACATTTATTATGTAGCCCAACAGCTGCAAACAATATTCCCAGTCCTCTCTGGATGAGGTACAAGCTGACAAGGTGACATTATAAAAGTGCAACACCTACAATCCACAATCTTACAACAAAAACACTCATATCCAGAGTACTCCAGCAACTTACAAGAGCAACAAAAGCAGAATACAAATGATTCTAAACTTCGACCTGAATTAAGATGCCTCTATGAAGCAGATCTGCTGACTTGCTCCATATTTATGTGTGCTTTCCAGGATTTCAAGTGACTGGAAACTACGATGCAAGACAAAAAATTGCACCATTAACAACTAAATGTCTTGATTGCACACTTATTGCAATACCATAGCTAATAGGAACCTGAGATTTCTATACTTTCTGATTAGTTATTAGCATTGAAAACCCCTGTGACTTATGCTTAGGTTTCTCCACAGTAATTCCCACACCATTAGTTATTCACTATCTATAAATGCATCTATTATGGTATGTGTGAATTTCAAAGCAATATGTTTTAAAATTCCTAATACATCTCCTTCAATAGATACATAGATTCAAAAGAATCATGCAGAGAGAAAACTCTCTGTTTGAGGGGGTGTGAGGGCATGTCCCCATCTTTTTAATATCATTATTATTTCCATTTTTAAACCAAAAACCATCTCTAGAACAGTACAAAGCATTAATCAAAACCATTCAAGAAACAAGGTACAAGATTAAAATGCTAAAAACCATGCACCAGCAGTTGGAATAACATATGGGAAACAAATGCAGACTACATTCATAACCAAGATGGAAGAAAGAAAAAAAATCTTTTGAGAGTTAGTTTTGTTGCATATTCATGCCCCAATAAATTGCTTTAATTAGCTAAAAGAATGAGGAGGCAACCAAGAATGAATGTGTTATGCTGAGTATGCACATTTCAAGAATGTCACTGATGTTTTAAAAACTGCATTCTGGTAGAAATCCACACCTACCCAAATACCTTTTCTACTTTGTGTACGATTCAGACAGCCACTGCTGACAGGAATGAGGGCCTGTGTATGATAGACAAAACTACTTCACAACACAGGTGTCTGTTAAGATGCCCACAATAATTCTAACCCCTCGCCTCCCTCTCCCCTCCTATGAATAATCATACTTAAAAAAAAAAAAAAAGAAATAATGAAATCCGATTTTCTCCTTCAGATAAATGTATGTATACTGCAGTGAAAACAGATAAGGCACGTTTGAGAACACAAATGTCAAATAAAGCCTAGGGCGCGGGTTATTTTTCCCACAAAGCCCTACCAACAGAGACCACCTTGGACCATCTGAAAACTTCAGCACCCAAGTATCATATGTACACCTAAAACGGGATACATTCATTTGCAGCTTTTCTTTGTTGCCAGGAGGAGAGTCAACACTATGAATGTATAAAAATGAAGATAAAGATCTTGGAGTTGCATGGGCATTAGATGCTCCTATCTTTAGGTGACCAGCTGCTGTCAAAATCAAAGTGCTAAATTTTTTACAAATTCTGATTACTTTATGGATTTTAGATTAAACTCTGGCCCTTACCCTTCCACATTGCTGGTTATGAACATCCACTTAGGGCAACAGCAACCTTGCTATTGGATCACTATGAATCTGCATTGCAGTTTAGAAAAGAGTATCTGCTTCTCAACTTGATAGAACAGTGGTATTTTTCTTAACCTGCTCAGGTTATAGTTCTCAGTTTTCCCTTCTACTTCATGGGCAAGCAACACTTACAGTGGGAGCACCAGTTCTTAGCTAGGACTAGACCATTCAGACCTTGGAGGGAACAGAGCAGAAGGGATAAAGCTGACCCTTTTATTCAGGTTCTGTTACAGGCTACTCCTAGGGATTTCCCTTCCTGCTTCTAATTATAGACTTTACTAACAAGCCACATGTGTTTTTGAGCACTTGTTGATGAGTTCAGATTAGATGGGGACATGGCTATTTCCCCTCGGTAATGTACTGAATACTGAAGTAACAAGCCAGCCCAAGAAACAATTTTCACCCAAACTTCCTTCTAATTACCATTCTCATTTAAAGACAATAAAAGGTGATTTCCCCTGGCAAATGAAACAGTTTGTTGACATCCCTTTGAAGATCAGTTTAAATTAAATCCACCGTATAATTCTAAATAGCCCATCTACACACACACATCCACATAATTTACTTTAACATCAAGAGAATCAAGAAGCTCACACTTCTTATAGCAGTTCAAAGTAGTGCTGTTATTCCCCAGGACAAGTAGCAAGTAGCAGTTTGCAGTTCTCCCTTTCTCTCAATGCTTTTATGCTTCCTCCAATCCCTGTTCCTTGGCAGACATCATGCAGTCCTGGCCCCAGTGAAGAAAGCTCTCCACCCCAAGCTCTCCACAGGTTATCTACATGCTCCTGTTGAGGAATGGTGATGAGCAAAAGAGATCAGAGTTAAGGCAATCAAAAAATTCTGAATGCAGAAAAGACCTGGCTTTTGCAAAACATACTATCACTGGCAGGATCACTGACAAGATGATCTGCAAATGTTTATCTGGTTGTCTTCTCTGCTGGACGGTCTTCTAGTTTTGGCTTCCATTAGACCTATCAGTTATACTGATGCTACAAGAAGATCTCAGACTGCATAAAGGTTCCCTTCTATGACCTCATTTAACATTTGGATTAACAATCTGGAAAAGATTTCTGGAAGGAGGGAAACCAAATCAACGGAAGCCATGAACTTTCTTTTGATGGAATCAGAACCAAGAGAAAACTGCAAGCAGCCTAAGAGAACAACACTTATAATTGCAAATAAAATTCTTCACAGAGATCAGCTGAACTCATTCACCACAGTAGGGTCTAAATAATCAAGTAACCTGGCCATCATTACCAACAGGCTGAGCCATGGTTCAAAATGTTTTACAACACAGCTGAAGCAGCCCAGGAGCACTGCCAGAGCCAAGCACTTGCAGCTTAGCTGAAGGCAGCAGTTCTGAAGTCATACTTGCCTATCATAGGCACACAAACTTTGAAAACACTCTTCTGACCCCCGCTAATGGCTGCAAGAATATGAGCTTGGACACTTTTGTGAGCAGTATGTGCCTAAGCACATCTGTGATTATCAACAAACCCATCCCCAAATCTCACAGAAGTCAAAGAGCAATAAATCAAGTCCAAAGTAATTTGATTGTTTTGAAAGTTCCAGTTGTTACAGCCTCTTGAGTAAAGTGGGTCACAGGCAATAGAGTATTCTTATCATAAAAAGCATCAAATACCACATCCATCCTGTTCATATTCACTTTCATTGAATTTAGCAGGTGATCATCAGTCTCATGCACTTGTTTTGTGCATGCAAGCTGAGTGTACATGTAAGGCACATCCTGCATGCCGGGCAATGGTAGAGGTAGAAGTTCCTGGTGCTGCAGACCATCTCCTATCTTAAGCAACTCATCTGTGGCTAAGATATTCCAAACTAGTCTCCTTATATGTACAAACTTCCACAAAGAATCCTGAAAATCCAATCCTTTGGGTCCCAGATCTGCAGTTCTCTATGGCAATAGCACAGATTTGTTTGTAATATCTGATCTCTTTCAGCAAGCCAAGTACTCCTGTGAGTGACTTTATCTTCTCATTTCCCTTTAACCAAAGTATTAGCAGCCATAAAGAGGTTGCAGGCTATTGTTCTTTGAAAATTAAAATATGAATGCATTGTTTGTACAAGCAAGTAAGCACTACATTCACACAAAGATGTAAATCCACTAACATCACTGGAAACACAGAAAAAGAAATTCTGAACTCACATGGTTTGGGTCATCATCTTACAAACACACTGTATTGCACAGCGCAATACTCCCCTAAAAAAAGACGCTGTCTTCCCTGAAATCTGCTACAAGGAGCAAGTAACATTGCAGCTAAAATTATGGCCTAAATAGGTATGGTTTATTTCAAGAATCAAAAAGTTCCTGTCCCTAGAGTCTCAATATTATATCCAGAAATAATTCCAATATTTTACAATATAATTAAATTCACTGCTTGCTTAGGTTTTAAATGCTGGGCTGGGATGAAATGTGAACATGGGTAATGAAATGAGTGTAGTTATTATTGAACTTGGGCGATTTCTTGTCCTAGCTAAATTTGCAGGACCCACAGTCAAATAAATGGCAAAGAAAACTGGTACTCTGAATGTTAAAAAGGATATGGATAATGTCCTTGAGAATGTCAGAAGAGCCACACACCCAGCTCTGATCATTGTACCACATTAATCAGTATTACCCCAGCACAGAAGACCCTATCACATTCCCTCAGAACCCTAAACCTTTAATGTCTTCAGTGGCAACAGAGAGCAGCAGAAGGTCATCAACTAGTACGGCTACTAGTACTTTACCAGGGAGAAAAAAAATATCTGTAGTGGAAGCATCGAGTGGCATTCTATTTCCCACATGCACATCGCACAGAAAAGCCCACCAGAACCAAATTATGAGCATTCATAGAGTCATGGATTTCAGGAAATTCATAGAATTTCATAGAAAACCTATCTTTAGTTTGCAAGATATTTTAGTGACTTTTGGCTACCACAACTTAGCAGGTAGGAGGATATGAGTGAGTCAGACCTGTAACAGGCACTCAGTGATAAAACTAGGAATTTTAAATATAAATTTTTTAAATTATTGAAATTATTATTTAAATTATAAGATTTCAAGTTGAAAAGATAACAAATTGTCATAGCATAGTTTTAATCTGTACTATTATTGCAGCCTCTCACAGAAAGCACTATTGTCTCCCTTCAGACTTCAAAGTCAGCAGAAATTGCCAAGTTCCCCCCCTTCAGGGCAAAGCAAAATACTCAGGTCTTTGAATTTCTCTTGCACTGTCTGGAAGAAACCTGTTGCAGAAGGTAGACACACAAAGAACGGTGCCAGGCAGTGAGCAGGAACTGAATCACCCTTCTTGAATGTGGTGTCTCAGTTTCTCATCTTCCATGGAGTTTTGAGGGACTCCAGCATACAGAAGCTTTAGAAGAGTTCAGCTCACAGCCAGCCACTCCTATGAAGTCTCCAGTACAGATGATCTTACAACAAACCTGCTAAGTGTCCAAGTAGAGATCCAAGTCAGACTGGGACCACCTAACACAGCGAGGGAAACGCTTTCAGACTCTAGGAGGCGGAACCACTCTGTGGGGATATTCACTGTAAAGAGAACCAGGGGCCCTTCAGACCTGCATTAGGCAGTTACTGGAGGAACATTCCTTACAAGCTTGGGCTCTTATACCAAAATTCATCTTTGCAGTAGCATACCACTGTTTCCAGAGGCAGCCCTGGCTAACTTATGTGACTTCCTTGACAGAGCATGAGATTTGTGGTCCCTAAATTAGATTAGAACCCAACTGACTGTTCCATAAGACAGGCAAATTTGTGTTCAATTATTCCTTCACGGGGCAGGGAGCATTTCAGCTGAAATGCTGGTTTGGACCAGACAGCGAAAGAAATAAGGCTTGACCTCATGTAAGTCAAAAGGATATGCAGGTTGACCAGCTGCTCTCATTTTCACACCCTGATATCAACAGGTAACATTTGCAAAGTCTCTTACAAGTTATCACAACACTCCTTCTTTGTTCTGTTTGCACTCTTTTGCAGGTTACACCAAGCTGAGTGGTGGAATTGACAAGCCTCATGGACAGGATGCAATCCAGATGACCTGATTGTCAGGCTCAAGAAATGGGCCCATGGAAAAATTATAAGGTTCAACAAGGCTAAGTGCAAGGTGCTGCACCTGGTTTGAGACAATCCCCTTTATCAATACAAGCTGCAGGATGAAGGGACTGAGAGCAGCCCTGCTGAAAAGGACTTGGGTGTTGATGGGTGAAAAGCTGGACATGAGCCAGCAGTGTGTACTTGCAGCCCAGAAAGCCAATTGTATCCTGGGCTGCACCAAAAGCAGCATGGCCAGGAGGTCAAGGGAGGGGTTTCTGCCCCTCCACTCCACTCAGGTGAGACGCCACCTGGAGTACTGTGTCCGTCTCTGGGGCACCCCACATAAAAAGGACATGGACCCTCACAGATTGAGTGCACAGCAGGGCCACAAAAATGATCGGAGTGCTGAAACACCTCTCCTATGAGGAAAGGCCGAGGGAGTTGGGGTTTTTCAGCCTGGAGAAGAGAAGGCTCCAGAAGGATGTTATTGTGGTCTTTCAGGGCTTAATGGGGGCTTATAAGAAAGATGGGGACAAACTCCTTAGTGGAGCCTATTGTGAGAGAACAAGAGGTAACGGTTTTAAACTAAAAGAGGGTAGATTTAGACTAGATATAAGGAAGAAAGTTTTTTACAGTGAGGGAGGTGAAACACTGGAACAGGTGTTCTGAGAGGTAATACATGCCCCATCCCTGGAAACATTCAAGGCCAGGCTGGATGGGGCTCTGAGCAACCTGATGTCGTTGAAGATGTCCCTGCTCATTGCAGGGGGTGACCTCTAAAGACACCAACTGTCCAACCCAAACTGTTCTGTGACTCTGTGATACTCTACACCACAGAGTGCATGCTTAAGACAGACCTTTCTTCTGACTGGATATGACTGTTGCTCAATTAATGGTCTCTTCTCCACTGTCCAAGTTCTCAAGCAAGCCATTAATGTGCCCTAAGATTTGCTAGTAGTTAAGTTCACAAAAAAAAACAAAAACAAAAACAAAAACCTTGAGAACTTGCCAAGTCCTGTTCAGAAACCTGGAAGTTGTCAATAATTCTAGGGTGTTTTGAAGTGGCATTTGATTCTGAGTAAAACCTGTAGGACATGGAGCTTTTGAGTCCAGAAATAATAAGAAGTAGGAGTAAATTTACATTTCTCTCTTTCTCTCCTTACTTGTGTCTCAAAGGACATTAATTATACTCTCCAAAGATTCACAAGCTTGGAGAGTTTGCTGGCAAGGCTTATTTTCCCAGAACCTACTGCTACAGATAAAAGCAAAGCATAAAGAGAAGTACAAACACAGGATACTGAATCTCAGATGCTTTAAAGTTGGTAATGTATGAGGTAACCTTCTTATCCTGCCCCAAACACATACTCTGAAAATGCTTAGAAATGGTACCATGCAGCTGTCACTATTTCACACACACAGAAATTCAACATTTGCCATGACATAACATACAGTTACCATGGATATTCCCCTATTCTTAGCATACTGGGAAGAAAAAAGAGAATTAAAAAAAAAAAACACCCAATCCCAAAACCTCCATTATCCAATGCACAGTACCCTTGAGCAATTATTGACTCTGCAGTGACAGCCATCACATTGGCTAACACAAAAATAAATTTTATTTTGCCCAAATTATTGCAGATGAATAATCTATCCAGTGTTTATGGCTAGGATTGCTTTGCTACAGACCACACAAGGATTGTCACAGTGCAATCAATATAAAGCAGGGAAGAGGAAAATCAGTTTAAGTGCAAGACACTTTCTGACAACAGTAATTCAGAATCAGTCTTTAGCTGAGATTAAATCATCTAACAAAGAGGTACAAAAGAGGGCTATTGGTTAAAAGGAAAGGGGGGCTTCAGGACTTCAGATGAGTATTGGTCGTAAAAAGAACCAAACGTGTGGTGGCCTCTTCAGCTTAACTCCAGGGGAGCATTCTATGGAGCAAAAAGTTACTGAATCCAAAATAATGATGGCACAAAACCAATCATGTATTAGACCAACCGTGAATTAGTAAATATTGGAGATGACAAGAAGTTCCAAAGAGACAACAGGGAAGTTGTAGAGCTCTCCAGCTGGACCAGATGATAAAAGAAGGACCTAGTATTTCTTATGTCACAACCTGGCAAAAAATAGCTGGACCAGTGTGAAATCGCTCTCTATTATTGTAGGAACTATGCTCTGTGTCCTGGTCAAGCAAAGATTCTTCAAGGCACTGCAGCAGCCTTGAGCCAGAAAACTTCAAGGTACTGCACTATTCTATCGTTAAAAAAAGAAAAGCGAACAACACCACCACCCCTGCCTCCAACACCAAGCCACAACAAACAAAAAGCCCCCAGCAACTTGTCCAAATCTAATTTCCATCAAGTTCATGTAGTACAGGAGAGGTTCCAGTCAAGTGAAGCTCCATTTCTCAAATGAACAAGCAATTAATCAAAAAGAAAAGGAAAAAAAATGTGCCTTTTCTGCAGGGGTGGGGCAGGCTGGTGAGGGGCGTCAGGGGAAAAAAAATAAGTCAAATTTAACTCATTTGGCTGGAGGTAGCTGCAATAGCCTGGTGTTTCTGAAATTCTCACTTGACTTTTTTTACCAGGATTCAAATGGAATTCCACAACCCCCCAGACTCAAGTCTACCTAGAGGATGGCCAAATTTTCCAGCAAATCTTTGGTCTTTTGCATTTATAGTCAAACATATGCTGTCATATATGAGCAAGTGAGAATTAGGACATGTCAGCATGTAACTCTGTCTCCTGCAGCAGTTTCCCTGAGTGTCACTGCTCTGCATTAACCAGGTTGTACTCCTCTGCCCTGCCATGCTGAGATGCTCTAGCACTGCAGCATCCTGCCTCCCCTTGACAGTTTTCAGAACAGTGTCACATTAAAAAAATAAAAGATGAGCTTTGAGGGCATCTATGTATATGTTTCACATCTAGCAAGAGAAGCTAAATTTAACATTAAATATCTCATAATCACAGAATTATTGAGGTTGGAAGAGTCCTTCAAGATCATCTAGTCCAACCATGAACCTAACACCATCATAATCACCACTAAACCATATCCCCAAGTGCCACATCCAGACACCACTTGAACACTTGCAGAGATGGTGAATCCACCATCTCCCTGGGCAACTTATTCCAATGCCTAACCAATCTTTTAGTTGATAATATGAATCCAAACAGTTGCTTTTGTGGTGCTTGCAACAACAGAAAGCAGGATTAACCAAGCCAAAACCCTGAGACATGGTAGGACCAGGACCCCCATGCAGCAGGACACCCTGTCTTCCCCAGTTTTCTCTATAGGTTCACCAGGGTCTCCAGGGTATACAGACCACTACTCACGCACATCCTGCATATTCCACAAGCACAATTTTTCCCACTAGACCCAGCCCATTTCTCAAACAAAGTCATGGTAACAAATGTGCATTACCATTCCCTTTTTACTCTTGCAAGATATACTACTACGGTATCAGTACTAGTTGATCACTATGAAGTGTTGCCATAAATTATTTAAAGAACAATTGTCCAAATAAATGAGCAAGGTAGTGTTTATTTGTGAATGCACATTTGCTTGCTAATTTGTAACAACTAGTCTCCCACAGAAGGATTCAAGGCCATTATTGTGAGTTAGAGTAGTCCTACAATATGTTTTATTTTTATGGTTTACCATATTCCTGACAAATACAATAAAATCAGAATTTTTTTTTTTTTTAGTGTTACATACTTCTAAACAAATCCTGGGCAGGTATCCAACCACATAAGAAACACCAGAATACATCAAGACACAAAAACTACAACAGAATAACTGTTTTGGACAGCAGCCCCTACAACTATGAGGGACGAAGAATCAATGCAGCGAAGCTGTGAACTTCTAATGAAAGTAAGGGCTTCAGCAAACTAATTAGGGAAGTGCATTAAAGGTTCTAATGGTCAGAGTCACTTGGAGTTAATGAAGATTTTACTAGTACAAAATACGTAATATTTTACTGTGTTACTCAACATCATCATGTAATCCCCAATATTAGACAAGTCTATACTCACACCATCCAAGCAACACCATCTAGAATTGCCAGCTGCTGTGGAATTACCAAACACACTAATAAAGATGAAATACCTCAGAGAACATGAGTGTTACATTCGTGAAGACAACAGTGTTGGTATGCCTCAACTATTCCCTCATGTTTTCTTTGTTAAGCATAACAACTTGTAAAAATAAACAGTGATGTAAATCCAGTTTTGCCATATGTCAGGAGATTGCATCATCATTAAATGATGGTATACCTCTAGGCATCAGAAAATGTGACAGAACGCTCCTCTCATTCTTTATTCCTGAAATTGTGCTACTTCACATGGCATAATACTCACCCAATTATCAATTAAAACAAACAGCATACCTGGATTTCTGGAATCAGTTCCTTGAGCAGAGGGGTCATTGCATTCCAGACTCATTCCCAAAGAACCCTGAAATATAAAAAAATAGAAATAGTCTTTGCAGCACAGCTAAGGAGCTGGATTTCATCGACCTTAGGTGACACTGAAAGATAGTCTTGGCCTCACTTGCAGTCTAATTCTTGCTCATTCATGAGAAGTGTAAAAGCTTCAACAAAACCAGCAAAAGCATCCTAAAATATCCCACAGACAGTACGATAGTTGCAAGACCTGGGAAATAGTTGCTTTCAAAATCTCTTGGACAGATGAGGGATTTGAATATTTTTCACATGCTGGATAACAGTAAGAAAAAAGATGCAAACCACTGAGGTAGCAAGTAAACAGAAAGTTAGCTTCAATATCATACAGGGACCTTATCTACTACCTAGCGGCCAAAATTCAGGTAATTTAGCACTCAGTTTCATAACACACAAACTCTCTGTCTATATTCAAGTTGATACGTCTAAAAAAACTTCTTGTTTTTAACTAAAAAGAATAATCTAGTTCTTCAGGTAAATCTTTAAAGAAGCTCCTGAATAATTAAGACCCATTTCAAGAAGCATCTTGTACAGGTAAAGCCATGTGTTGAACATAGGTTTAATAATCAACTCTCTGGGTTTTCCAAGGATAACTAAAGGAGTTTTTGTAATCAATTTTACCTGCTTTTGAAATACTGCTTCCACTTCCCAGGCCTCTGGCTCTTGGCTATTTATACTCTAAGTCTTTAGGGCAGGGACTGCTGCTGACTGGAATGATAGAGTCCTGAACTCATCGGGGCCTTCAGGCATTCCTTTGATGCAGACCATAATACATTTACAGAAAGAAAAGAAGCTATGTTCCTTAGCAGCTAGACCAAGTTTGAATAAACAGCCACCTATTTCTGGCAGTAAATACACCAGAGAACAAGAAATACTGTCTTTGATGTATGCTCACCTACCAAAAAAGGACTATTTTGACAGGCAATTTCTGATCAAGAGGATAACCTGGACAGTCATTGCTGCTAATGCTGGTGAACAACATTTTATTAAATTCATATACTGGTGAATTATCAGCAGTTATTTTAACCTGTGTGTATTGCAGTTTTCATCATTATTGATGATGAAATTTTAATATAATGCTTGGCAGCATTCACTGGCATTTCAAGAGCACCATACAATTGATTCAGAACTTAGCTGCCCCCCAGAGACAAGTCCTTATTGTCTGGTATCCTCCTCCTCTCCCTTTTCAGCTCACCTGGTTACTGCATTGTCATGGTTTAGCCTATCCCTCTCAGTTTTAGAGTAGAAGATGGTTAGTTCCAGGTGAAATTCCAGTTAGGTAGCCAATTAGAGACTTCTCTGACGTCTCTACGAATCACATAATTTAACACAAACCGGAAAAGAAGAGTTGTTGTCATTTTTGTAGTTGTGTGTGGCGCAGAAAGAAATTCGGAGCCATGATGTAAGTGAGGTGGCGAGGCCTCCCTGAGTGGGGGGGCCAGGCTCCTCCGCCCCTGGCCTTGGGCCAGGGGCAGGCATGGCACCGAAACCTCTGGCTGAGGCACGTAGCAGAGTAGAGAAGAAACTCCAGGAAAAGCTGTTCAGCTGAGATGTTACAGAAGAAACTTCAGCCAGGGGAGAGCAGAGAGAAGCCGAAATAAGGCAGAAACTCCAAGGTCAGTGAAAAGGAAAGAGTGCAGAGGCAAGAAGCAGCCCTGACATATATAACTATGTAACGACATAGTTATATCCTCAGCAACTATAGACAAACAGCTTGAGGTAGGAAGTATATTCTCCTGCATTCCAATAGAGAGAAAGAGAGAAGTATCTTCAAACTGCAGGAGTTTAGAACTGTTACCTCAAAGACTTTTTTTTCCCTCCCTTCTCTTTCTTCCTCTGGACTGTTTTTGAAAAAGAGTAGAGGGGTGGCATTTGTACATATATAAGTGTGTTATTATAAGAAAATCAGTTAGAGTTATATATATATATATATGTAAGTATTTTCCCTTAGTTCTGTAGTGTAGCAATAAATCTTAGTATTACCCCATTTCAAAGCGATCTGTTTTGTCTGTGCAAAATCTTCCTACCAATTAGCAAAATTTATGAGTTGATAACACTGTGCAAAAAGCACAGGAGCTAAACTTTAACATGCATTAAAGGTTGCTTGAAATTTAAGTTTACTCAGAATCCATAGGCCATTCTGGCCTTTATCTATTGCCCACCTTTATCTATTGCCCTTTGCTGAAACACTGCATTTCTCAACAGTTTTCTATTACTCTTTAGATTTATTTCACTTTTACCTCATTTGATGCTGTTATGCTGGGCTCCCTTTTCCCCAGCTCCATACAACAGTGAAAACTCAAACGTACTCAAGTTTTCTCACAAGCAAATACATCCAAACCTGAAGTTATGATACCTTGTCACCCCATTGCCCTCACAGTTAATAATCCACTTCCATTTGTTTTCAACAATACAACTTTTGACTAAAACCTTACCTTCAAAATCAATTTGGACTGTAACCCACCATGTGGGTTATATGCGGAACTTGGAGGCTATTAAAAAAAACCCAAACCAATAAACAGACAAACAAAACCAAATAAACACACAATAAAGACATAAAAAAAAAAGTAAAAAAAAAAAAAAGGCAAAACCCCACACACTCTTTCCCAATACCCTACCCTTAGTACATTTCCACAGGTCCTAAAATCTGCTGATAAATGACAGGAGTAAAAAATCAGCCCTCATGATGCAAAGAGAGCTCCAGACAGCCAGTGCCCCCACCATGGCTCTACCCAGAACCAAGTTTCTTAGAGACTTCCAATAACTTTGCTCTCTATTTCTATTTCTATTTCTATTTCACAAATGTCACAATGCTCAGACTTTTAAGCTCAGCCTCACTCAAGGCACTGAAAAGCTCCTGGTGTCACTCCCCCCCTGCAAAAATGAAACAGCAGGTCAAGCCTCACAAGTGAAATTTTACAAAAGCACTATTGGAAGTAAGAGAGAACACAAGGCAAACAGGGAAAGGGAAAAAAAGGCAAGTAGAAAGGAAATACTCAGCCTAGCCCCTGCTTATTTTGTTGCAGAGACTCGAGTGTGCTGCCCTCACACAGGGTAGGAGGTGGAAAGGTGAATCATTGCACCTAGCCCACTATGCTGGGTTTGGCTGGGGTAGAGATAATTTTCTTTACAGTAGCTGGTATGGGGCTGTGTTTGGGAATTGTGTTGGAAACAGTGTTGGTAATACAGGGATGTTTCTCTTATTGCTGAGCAGCATTTGCACGGCATCAAGGCCTTTTCTGCTTCTCGTACTGCCCCTCTAGTGAGGAGGCTGGGGGATGCACAAGGACTTGGGAAGGGACATCTGGGACAGCTGACCCCAACTAACCCAAGGAATATTCTGTGCTACGTGGCATCATTCCTGTATATAAAGCTGGGGGAAGAAGGAGAAAGTGAGGAACATTCAGAGTGATGGCGTTTTTCTCCCCAAATCATTGTTATGTGTGATGGAGCCCAGCTTTCCAGGAGATAGCTGAACACCTGCCTGCCCATGGAAGTGGTTTTTGAATTCCTTGTTTTGCTTTGCTTGTGTGCACAGCTTTTGCTTTACCTGTTTCAGTGTCTTTGTTTCAACCCATGAGTTTTCTCACTTTGACTCTTCTGATTCTCTTCCCCATCCTGCTGGCGGAGCAGCGAGTGAGTGGCTGGTCAGTGGTGCTTAGTTGCCAGACACATACCTTCACCATGCTAACGAGAGATAAGAACAAAGCTTGGGGATGGGAGTAATCCAGACACCACCTGCTAAGAGTCTACTGTACTGTCTGAGGAGGGAGAGCTCCCAAGAGGAGCTACTGTCACTAGCCCCCTGGAAACTTGCTCCCGTGTGGCTGGCATAGACAGGAGGAGTTTGCTGTATACCTGGCTAAACCAGAGGCAGGTAAGTCCCTAGGTCAAGAAAAGCAGCCTCTGTACTTCAGAGAAGATATCTGTACCTTGATATATCCCTTGGCTGTGGAAAAGCCCTGCACAATGCCCAGGTCCAGGACACGCCGTCACAGGGGTCAGTCTCCCCACGCTCATCCTGGAGGATTTGAAGGAAAAGCCAAGAGGCAAGCACAGGATATTTTACCACTAGAGCAAGGTTGTACAGAAACAACCATGATTTGTAGAGTATCAAATCTCTTCATTTGTTGCCCCTCAGTCTGCTTCAGAAACAATTTATTATCCAGCAATGATTTTGCAACTGTGATAATTGTCATCAATGACAGGCTATTGAGAGCTTTAAATAGACTGAGAGAAGAAATACAAATAAGATCTAAGCACAAGATAGGCTATATTCAGAATTAATGGCTATTTTCCTAGCCCTATCATTACCTTGGCTTCCTGCTGTCCACGATATCACAGATACTCTAGTACCATGTCAATGGCTGCAGCCAGAGCAAAACTGGAGTCTCAACAAGGCTGTGCAGAGGAAGAGCAAGAGATGTGAAGAAAATCCAAACTTCTGGCCTCACAAAACAGAGCAGGGGCTGCTCTCAGGAATCCCTTATACCCTAGGATTTCCAGGACTGAAAGCAACAGCAGTGCTAACTCACAGTAGGGAGACCACCTTTCATCTGGTCACTCTGGCTAAGGAAACACATTCCTGCAGTATTGATAGCTCCAGCCTGGGCCATGGTGAAATCCCTTGGGGGAAATTAAGTTATACACACACATCCTTCTCTCAACATGTCATGTTTTATAGGCCTTAAATGTAGACTTCAATTTCACAAGCTCATCTTTTATTCGAAGAGTTGGAAATCACTCTAGCTATGTGAAACTCTAGCTATTCTAAACTATGGAAATCACACTTGCTTCCAGTCAGCGAGTCATAGAATGCAATTACTTCGTACACGAGTTTGCTATTTTCCCCACCAAAACAGGACAAAGGGTTGGGGTAAAATGTAGAATATACAACAAAAAATTCCCTTTTGCCCTACATCACCCAAGACAAGTAGCAGAACTGTTGTACACAAAAGAAAGCTGCCAGAGCTCCATGCACTTTGGTGGAGACAAGTCAATAGCAGCTGAGTTATGGGGCTCAATACTAAGTACAGTAGCTGTAAATCAGCAGTGCCACTGGACCACTCATTGAGGCATTGGGACATCTTGTCCCAAAGCCCCCTTTTTCCTGGAAACAGTGCAAGTGTCTTCTCCTGTGAAAATAGACCTTTGACAGCCAAGGGACAACATCAAACAGCTAAGTTTAGTTTTCAACCTGACCCAAAAGTTACACTTTCCCCAAATGGGCATAAAATTAGGGAGGTACAAGGCACAGCCGTATAAAATGAGAAGTTATAAAACTATTGGACTACTGGAAAGGTAGCTAGACACACAATGAGACTTCCACAGAAACTGTCAGCACTACCTCTGTAGACCTGGCACAGGCTGAAATATCAGCCACAGTGACTAGATCCGACACAGGGCCTGACCTTTAAATGTGTGTTTGGAGCAGGAGCTTGTCTCAGAGCTGGTAGGAACACTTTGCCATCTTCCCTGCACAGAACTACTGCAGAAGAATTAATTCCATTGTCTTTCCACTTCCACAAACCTACATGGTCATTAAGAAAGTGGAATTGAAGTGTCATTCCCAAAGATTTCTCAGGTGAGTAAGCTAGCATGGCTAATGAGTTTTTAATATCTTTTTATGTCTTCAGGAAAAGTGAAATAAGTAATGCAGTATTTTGTTTTACAGTTCTATAAACTCATTTGTTTTTGTCTCATTTCAGAATCCCTCTTGGAGTAGCTCTCCAATTGTGCTTATTTTGTATTTGTTGAAATTTATATCTATCTATTGTCCTAGGGTTGAAAGCCAGGAAGCATATCATCTTTCTGTTTCTGAGGAGTCATTTCTTTCTGGCTAACCTGGTCTCTCTGACCCAGAAGAAACTGTATCATCATTGAATTAATTTTTCTCAAAAAAAAAAAAGAAAAATAAGCCTAAAATGAAATAAGCCACAGGGAACTGTAGAATAGGAATAACAGCAGACTGATATGTTCATGTTATGGAACTATTTCTGCTCTTTTATGAGCCAAGTAAATTATTCTTCTTCCAGTTCTTGTGGCTTGTTAAACATTAGAGGTGTTATTATAGCTGCAGCTAGAAGAATCTTATTTCAGTACTATTTAAATATGTTTAGGGTCTTTGTTAAAGAAATGTATCTGTGCTTAGATAGAGTTACTATTAAGTATTAAACAAAACCAGCCAAATATAACTCCAAAAGAATTACAGTCAAATGAATTGCAGGAGGTAAATGTGCTTCATAGAAAGTAATACAAGTGCTATCATTCAGACCAGAGACTACATTAGAGGAATTAGAGACAGATTATTGTTCATTAGGATTGTATACTGAGACTCTCATGAACATTTAAGCAGGCCTGTTCACAGCATTAAAATATCCTCCTTAGACCAGTTCAGAAAGGAAATACTAGGACACAATTATCTAACATGCTTTATTTTCAAGCTTATGCTACAGGTCTTGCAATCTACTATGCTGAAGGAATAAAACTGAAAACTGGTATCTGACTATTTTATCACTTATTTAGAATCCTGAATTTGCCACAGCTGTATATAACATGTTTTTCTTACCCCTGTGGCAGAGCAGAGCAACCTTACTCAGTGTCATGGATTAACCCCAACCCCACGCAGCTGCTCTCTCACTTGCCACCAGTGGGATGGGGCAGAGAATCGCAAAGGTAAAAGTGAGAAAACTCATGGGTTGGCATACAGACAGCTTAATAGGTAAAGCAAAAGCTGTGAACACAAGCAGAGCGAAACAAGGAATTCATTCACCACTTCCTGTGGTCAAGGATGTGTTCAGCTATCGCCAGGAAAGCCGGGCTCCATCATGTGTAGTGTTTACTTGGGAAGACAAGCGCCATCATTCTGAATGTCCCCCTTTCCTTCTTCTCCCAGATTTATATGCCGGGCATGACACCATACAGTATGGAATATCCCTTGGGTCATTTGGGGTCAGCTGTCCTGTCTGTGTGCCCTCCCAGCTTCTTGTACACCCCCAGCCTCCTCACTTTTGGGGGGGGGTGACAGGCAGAAAGAGCCTTGACACTGTGTAAGCGCTGCTTAGCAGTATCAAAAACATCCGGGTGTTATCGACACTGTTTTCAACACAAATCCCAAACATAGCCCCATGTTACTGAGCTACTGTGAAGAAAATTAACTCCAGTTAATAGTGCCCCACAGGTCACTTCAAAGGAAAGCACCACTGAACACATAAGTCCAGAGACTATACAGCCCATATGGCCATTACCAGGACTCTAACAGACAAGCAAGACCTTCACTAGCAGAAGAGAAACTTCCCCAGGAATAACAACTCACAGAGAGGCAAATCTCTGAGTATTACCACAAAATGGCATCAGTGGATCCCTCTCTGGCACAGACATAGGAATAATCCATTCACCATGCCAGGAGTTTCCCCCAGAATCACCTTTAGCTAGAAAAATATATTAGGTTCATCCTCTGTTCACCTTAAACCTTTTGCTGCAACGTACCAAATCGCCTCTCCCAGTCTTTCCAGCTATATAACTTCCCTCCCCAACTTCACCGTAGAGGGGTGACTTTCCCTGTCTTAGATACCAGCTACTGATCTTCCCTCCTGTGCTGCTTTCAGCTGGGATAGATTTAATTTTCTTCCTAGTAGCTGGTGCAGTGCTGTGTTTCGAATTCAGCGTGAGAATAATGTTGATAACACACTGATGTTTTGGCTGTTGTTCAGTAGTGCTCACTGTAAATCCAGGAGTTTCCCATGCTGTGACAGTGAGGAGGTGCACAAGAACACAGGGAAAAGCATGGCCAGGACAGCTGACCCAAACTAGCTGAAGGGATATTCCACACCATAGTACGTCATGCTCAGTCTGTAAACTGGGGGGAGTTGGTTGGGATGTGCCAGTCACTGCCTGAGGACAGACTGTGCATCAGTCAGTGTGTGGTGAGCAGCTCTATTGAGCATCACTTTTTTTTCCGGGGTTTTATTCCTCTCTCTCTCTTTTTCATTACAATTCATAGAATCACAGAATAGTTTGAGTTGGAAGGGACCTTTTAAAGCTGTTATCATCATCATCATCATTATTACATCTTATTTTCTTTCAATCATTAAACAGTTCTTATCTCAACCCACAAGATTTACTTTCTTGTTTCTGATTGTCCTCCCCACTGAGGGGCGGGAGGGAAGGTGAGAGGCTACATGGTACGTAGTTGCTGGCTGGGGTTAAACCACAACATCTCCACAACAGTTCTTCTCTGAGAACCAGAGACCAGCCTGGCCCTGGGATGCTCCCACGGGACTTTTCCAGGTTGTACATAGGCCAAGACAAAGCCAACGTTGTGCCAGCTGAAGGAAAATAGCTCCTGTCTCAGAAACATTTTTTTCAAGCAGCTTGTTCCTTCCTCTTTGTGAACATGTGCTGACAGCCTTCTCTCTGTCTCATCTTCAGCATCCCAGACAAGGGTGTTGGTCTGCAAGCAACCAAGTCTGCTGAATGTTCAGGTTTTTAGTGGTGATGTGGAAGACGTGGCATTACTGATACCCCAGATAGAGGTAGTTCACACAACATCTCTTACTCCTTAGTCTTTCAAAAAATTACCTACCAGTCTGTGGACAAAAAAAAATATCTCAGAATCCAGATGACTGCTGCTTAGGCCCTCTATAAGCAGAGACAAAATAAATGACCTGTGTTTCAAAGCTCACCCTCACAAAGTAAACGCTCATACATCTCCTACCACCTGATTTCTCAATGGTCATTCCCACAGAGAGGAAATTATGGCCTTCCTCCCTTCCTACTGTGCTAACTGATCCTGTCAAACTGAAAATGGTCTGCTAAATGCCCTTCCAGAACTAGTCAAAGTGAAGTAATCCGATTCCTCCTTCTGCTTGTGTTATCTTCACTTCTGCTGACCTATTGGGGATCTAATGATGTGACTGCAGGGGATTCATATATGTCCTATAGGAAATTCACTTCAGCCCCCCTTGTCTGTTAAGCTCCTATGAGAAAAGTAGTGTATTATGGTTTGTAAGTTAAACTCTTCTCTGTGCCAGTTTTTGCAAGAAAAGCTGTCAAAGCAGCATTTCCATGAATTTCTGTTCAATAGACTTTTTTTTTTTTTAATCTTACAGTAACAGATCAGAAAGCTTTATTCCATAGGATTTATAAAGTAGGCTAGCCTTAGCTGGCCCTGAATCTTTCTCTGGCCTTAACATAATATGCTAAATGAGGTTAAAAGCTGTTGTATCAACAGTTCTTTATACCTCCTTCATAAACTACCACACAAGAGACAAAGTAAGGCAATGTCAGATTCACATTCTAGAGACTTGTACTTCCCACTGTGAAGTTGGAATGCTAGAGCACCCTTGATCATTGTTGAAAATGTCCATTGTAAGTACAATATTAAATTGTTTTGCATTTAAAATGTTTCACTTCAAGGGCACTGTACACAGTTATTGGTTCCATTTGCTTCAGTGAATTTTCTGAGCAAGTACCTACAGTGTGGTTGTGCCACAGTTCTCCTCCATCTGACTCCAGACCTTGCTTTTAAGATGTGGTTGGCTCCTAAGTATGCTTACCCTTAAACATATTACAGAAAGAAAGATCTATACAAATTAGATCACTCTGTATTAAGATACCCCCACCACTCCAAAAAAATCCGTTATATTCTAATCTTGTGATTCAGTGTAATTTTGTAATGCTTGTTCAGTAATGAATACACTGACAGGTTGACATTAAAGCCAAGTTAGAGCTATTCTAGTCTGTAACGTAATGATCACGTGCCCAGTAATCAAATCAGAGCAGGCTTTTGGAATTGTACCCTCAAATTCTGAAAGCACTCCTCAGACCATCTCTGCTCTACTGAAAAGATTACTTAAAAGGAGGAAGAGAGGCTGTATCATTCCCCACAAAAAAATTGTTTTGCCACCGAATGCCTTTCCTCCTTTTTTTCTTTCAAAATACTTCCATCTGCCTCCCGCAGAGCTTGCTACAGCATCCCTGTGTGTAAATAGCATGCTCCTCTATAATTAGCTTCCTCCTCTGTGACTTAATCAGTGATACTGTAAACCAGACACTGTGATAATTTGATCAGCTCAGTGGCAGTGAATTGTACCATGACTAAAAAGTCCAGGCTGGTTGGAACTGTAGGAAAAGCATCTGTTTGAGGGGAAGGGTGATCTAGTCTTTAGGTTAAGAGCACATGACTGCATTTAAATCCTACAGTTAATCCCAGTTCCTATTCCTCACAGACAGTCCTACTCCCTAGAGTGAAGAAGCACGCAAGCTTCCTCTCCCTCTGTGATATCCATTGATTCTTAGCTACTCCATGCAATGCTTATGTAGAAGGGGAGGGATTGCTATATCCACTCCAAATGAGATCCTAGTCCCGTGATTAAATGCTTTCCAATGAAGTAAATTCGGGGTTCAGAGCTTTTCGTGCAGGAAAGCATGAAATCCCACATTTCTCCTAGTTGTACAAGTGGATGGGCAGGTATCAAGGGAAGTAAGCTTTTCTTCTGTCCTAGAAAAATGAAAAGGTGACAGTAGCGTCACTGGATCTGGTTGGGCTCGGTGATCTTGCAGGTCTTTTCCAGCCTAAATGATGGTATGCCTTTGAGCAGCACGTAAACTGCAAGCTCCACCCTGCGCCCCATGCTTCGGTCAAGGTAGGCAAAGGGCTGCCCTTGCTGTGCATAAGCGATACAGCCTTTGGAGAACTCCCCTCCTATCAGGTTTTTACACGAGCAAAGCTGAGAGTCCAGCAGGTGACTGGGCATGCAGAAAGAAACACTGTATTTCTTTTGTTTTAGAGGAGATTCACATCCCAGGACACTAGAGGAAGCTATGTGGTTGCTTTGGCCTCACCAGCTCCTCATTGAGTCCACCACTGCTGGTTTTAGGCAGCATGTTGCAATCTCCATGTAATCTCGAATCATTTGGACAATATGTGAAATAGTGGATTTGTTTAGTCCTCTTTTTCACCCTGCATGGGAGACCTTTCAAAACATAGACCAACCAGCAGGTCTCTATGTTGCAGTAGGTAGCTTTATGCCCTCTGGCTTTGAACCACCCATAGTAAGACATCCATGAAACTCAAAAGTTTCCTTCTGCAGCATCGGTTTTCACTAGATTGTTAGTACATGCCAACTGAATTCCACAATCTGCTACTGAGTTCTCACCTGTATTGTGTACTTAAGTAGCTGGGAGTTGCTTCTATAATTCGCCTTTCAAAACCCCCCGCCCCACCCCAAGGAAGACTAATTTTCTGTGTATGTTAGCTCTGGATCTGCGTGTGTATGCTTACATGGAGGTAGCAAGCTTGTTTGCCTCATGCTGCTAATTACTTTGCAACATTTAGTGCCAAAGCTCTCAATCAATGCTCTTGCTGAAAAGTCTTTCCTGTATGTCACCCGGGTGTGAATTTCAGAGCTTATGATACGAGCAAAGAAGAAAAAGCTGTGCATTTCTTTCCAAGGAATTTTGCTGAGTTTATTCAGCAGTGAAGTACCAAGATACTTCTGGGAGTAGCAAAGGATGAGCTGGATAAGAGGAAATGACCATGCACTATGTAGACAATATATGAACAGATAAGAAGCCAAGCCAAGGTGGATTTATGTTACACGTCGAGGAAGACAGAAGAGAGAATCTCTGGCCACACCCAGGAAAAAAATATGCATAGGCAGCTGAAGCAAGCGGCACAGTGCTGTCCCAGCATAGGTGTAAAACATGAATGGGCAGCATTCACACATTACCTGATAGATGGATAAATGGAAGGTGATAGGTAAATCTAATCTACCTCTTCAGAGGTCAAATTCTGCTTCCATGGATTCATACAATACAGTTCTGGCTTCTTGCCCTATCAACAAGCTCAAAGGAAAACCCCCCTAAAGGGGGCAATTTTGGTCAAGGATTTGTCCTTTCCTCCTGGCAGCAAAACAAACAGTGACAGTTGGATTCAGACTGTTGGAGCTGCCGTTCAGTCCGTGAAATGGCATAAACAGGCTGCTCCCAGTGCACTGGGACTGCTGGAGCTGTTCACAGTCTGCTTTGAAGGCCAGGAAGAACTGAGTGGTGATAAATATTCAGTTTGCTGTGTATGAGGGGATTGGTAGGGATGTGAGTGTGCAAAACCACTTATAGACCTTATTGTTTACCTAAGAAACGCTGATGCAAGGATGCAGGGCTGGACGCAATTTCTTCCTGAAAAGGCTCTTCCCAGGAACCCTGCTCTGTGGTCCCAGTGCACAACCCAAACCTGGCTCCCAGAGATACTGTCCAACAGACAGGAGCAGCAGAGAGTGGTGAAGCCTCAGCCTCAGCAAGAAGAACTGCTGCATGACATACAGGCCCCTGTGGCTCACAAAACAGATTAGATAAATCAGAAGCATTTCAAAATCCACAGCATCTCCAGTAACAGGTACCTTGCCCAATATGATAGTATTTTTCTTTACCTGAGATTCTTGTCCTGAAAAATCTCTCCTAATTTCTGTTCTTGTTTTGTACAAAGGCAAGACAGCAAATTCGGTCTTGCTTTCAGTGCTTTGCTCCTTTGCCATGATGAGAGTGTGTGGCTGCGGAGCTTTGAAAAAAAAAACCACTGAAGAAAGTTAGAAGCAGAAATACCATGGAGAAATGGTGAGCTTGGCACTTCTAAATCCTTTGGCAGCCACTGGGAAAATTGCCCAGCACTAATACAGACTCTGAATGCTCAAAGGACCTTGTCACTGAAAGAAACACTGGAATATCATGCTGGTGCATCTCCATTGTACAAAATACCAGCCAAAATGCCAACCCAGACCACCTCACTGAGGAAAAGGGGAAAAAGAAAACTCAACCTGTAGAAAGTTGTCTTTTCCTCTCTTACTGCGGCAAACAAATTAGAGCCTGTGCAGCATATTTATGCAGAGGGATTTTTAGAGAGGGTAAGGCCTATCCTTGTAGTAAGTCAGTCACAACAACAGCACCCCACCAGTGAGCTTGCATATGGACTAAGTACTGTTCCAAGCAAGTACTTTTACTTAAGGGATGTTATGTGGGAGCACTTAGGAGCTGTCACCAGTAGAAAGATCCAATTTTGGGTCCTTAAAGGGTTCCTGAAATGTGTTCTACATATGCTATGCCTTAAACTATTTGCCACAAAGCTTCTGCATAGCTCTGCACCTTGCAAATGAAAAGCAGTGTTTGCTAGGAAATGTCTGACACCACTGCTAAAATACTACATGCAGCCATTTTTACATTGCAGAAAAGATCCTGAAGAGTCGGAGAGGAAGCAGAATTTTGTAGTTGGAGGAATAAAAATAAATCTTGCATCAAGAGGTTTAATTTAGCATGCTCTGTTTAAATTACCAAAACAAAGATCAAAAGCTGACTTAAGAATGGAATAGCTCTATGTGGATAAAGTTCTGGGTATTGAAGATACAGTTAACTAATTAAGAAAGATATAAAAAGGCAGCAGCTGAAGCAGGAGTGGGATAGATTCAGATTAAAGAGGGTACCACTCTTAACAGCGAAGGAGCTTAACTATTGCAACAAAATATTGGGGCAAAGCTAATTGTCGTTAGGTAAGTTCAGATCAAACTTGCATTTCTGACTGAGGAATTGTTTCTATTACCCAGAAATTTCTGTTCCCAGTACAGGAGGACTACATATTGTACATCTTGTAATATACTGGGGTGCAGACCAAAGTATCTATCAACAAAATAACTGCATTGAGGATCCTTGCTAGGCTCCACAAGATCCCCAGATGCCATGACTTAAATTCTCCTAACACATTTATTTCTATTAAGTCCTTAAGTATCCTGCCCTTCAGTTGACTGAAATCTCATCTCCATCACATAGCCAACTTGAGCACCACTTGGAGAGGGGGTCCTCACTAGAAGGGCAGCTTTCAATCTGACAAAGCAAAACTACCTGTCAGCAGGCATGAAACAGTCACATAGAAAGCTGGGTTTGAGCTGAAATGATTGCTTCATTTCTCTTGGGGCAATACTTATATCATTATTTTGCTAAAGCCATCAACTATCACAAATTCCTTTAGAACTGCATGTTTTGGAGCCTGACTGCCTCACGTTTCTTCAGCAAAGGAAGCTTGAATGATGTGAGTCCATCAACCAGGCAAGTTCCACAGCAAAGCCTGAAACTGAGCTCCTTGTCTGGCAGGTCACTCTTCATATTCACATCATTCTGTAGTGCCATAACTTCTGCTGCATGGCAGGGGATCTTTTTCTTTTAAGCGCACAAAGATAATTTTGGCAGGTAACCGTTGCTCTTTGCTGTCCAAATTCTAATACATCATGGTTCCAGTGTGAGATGAGCACGAAAAACAGATTCATGTGCTGTTCAGCAGCTATTGCACCACATTATGAATTCATCATATTTATTTAAGCAATACATTCATATGTAGTGTGGGACGTAAGCGCTTTATGTATCACACCACATTTTTATCACATACCACTCAGTTTAATTCACCATCAGCAAAACAAACCTTTTGCAATATTTTCCCCTCTGTCTATCTGGATATTGAATTTGGACAAAAGGGAGGCGTTCCCTAAAGATGATCTCTAAATGATTGCAGAAGAAAGCATAATTAGGTTCATCTTTTGGAGTAGCATGAAATCATCTGCATGTACTTAAGACTTCAGCAAGGTTTAAACACTTTACTGAATAAAGATTGATGGATAAGTCAGATCTGCAATGAATCTGTCTTTCATATTGCTACACTGTTGGTACTTCAGCACTCTGGTCCCCATCTGTAAGTATTGCTGGCTATATTCAAGTCCCAGATCTCTTTTCCACTGCCTGTATAGACCAACGCAAGGGAGGGTAAGTCCTGCTGGCTGATTTTGTGTAATAGAAGCTATTGAGAGAGTTTCACCACAAACTGAAATGCTTGAAGGGACTTTGGCACTCAAGCAATAAAAAAAAAAAAATATTCTGGAGGCTGATTGCAGCATCCTGATAGACATCCAAAACAATTCCAAGTAGTGAACAGTATAGGACAAATACTTGCACATCAGCCCAATTAATGGTATAAGCAGATGTGATTGAAGTTTGATTCTATTACATATGTCAAGCAAGAGTTTAACAGACATTCCACAGCCAAGCCATTTTAAAGATAATAACCTCCTTCAGTGCTGCCTGCTGCAGAAATGTAGCAAATATGTTCTATTTTATTTTTTCCCTAAAGGCATGGAACAAAAAAACCTAAGATAAACCTTATCCTATGATCATAGGAAAATTCAGCTCAGAAGGGACTGAAAACACCATTTACTGTTCATACTATTCCCCTGTAGTAGCAAAGAAGGATGTGTGGTCTATTTGTTTGAGTAAACCTAGGTCAGATCTTGGTTTTATCATGATCTAGTAGAATAGCCTTGAGTTGGGTACCAGGAGACTGCTGGTTCAGGTTTCAACACTGCTGCTGTGGTGCTTTGTGCAACGCTATCTTTTTTTCACCCTTTCTGTCACTTAATTGCACGGGAAGGTCTTGGAGGAAGAGGCTGTTTTCCAGGATATTTGTGTTGTTTGTAGCACGATGTGGCTCCAATTTCAGTCAGGGTTTGTAGATTCCATGATAAACTTAGCACAATAGTGAAGTGATAGAAGCATCACATGGAGTCTGCAGCAGATACTGGAACTGAAACCCAATTTCCCGAAGCTTAATGTCCACTTAATCAATAATGTCATCTCCGGTGGAATTTGCCTATATTCATCAATAAAATACCAAGATTTCCACAACAATTCACTGATTACTCACTCTCTCCTTTTACAAGACTCATAGCAGGTGTATGGTGTGACTGAGTCATTTAAAGATTCTGGTTATTATTTTTTCTAAACCTTAATTTCTTTTTGCCTACATTGCAAAGTTGAAAGGCATCAATTTAAGCCTCTGCAGTGAACCACTCCAAATTATTTCTTTGAAGCATCATCTCACAATAAGACTCATCTTAGTATTGATGTTTTTTTTTAATGGCAGCACATTAATGATCTACTGAGTTATTTAGCAACCCCCCCGCCTTGATCTGGCATGGCAGTGAGCTCTCCAGCTAGTGCTCATGCTATCTGTTCTACCTCCCAGGGTATCATCAGAGTGTTTCAAACTGTAAGCCAGACCCAGAGCCTGTGAATTGCTAAGGGTCTTCTAACACCTCAGGCCAGATATTTACCTGCTTTATATCATGATAGAACCACTTAGACACAGAGAAGATATCAGAGAAGACCCAGAGAATCACAGAATATGCTGAGTTGTAAGGGACCCACAAGGATCATCAAGTCCAACTCCTGGCCCCACACAGGACCATCCCCAAGAATCACACCATGTGCCTTAGAGTATTGTCCATACACCTCTTGAACCTGTCAGGCTTGGTACTGTGACCACTTCCGTGGGGAGCCCATTCCAGCTCCCAGCCACCCTCTGGGTGAAGATTTTACTGATACACAACTTGAACCTCCCCTGGCACAATTTAAGGCTATTCCCTCGGGTTCTGTCACTGGTCACTACAGAGAAGAGATCAGTGCCTGTCTCTCCTCTTCCCCCCACAAGGAAGTTGTAGACTGCAACAAGGTCTCCCCTCTCCTCTTCTCCAGGCTGAACAGACCAACTGATCTCAGCCGCTCCTCATACAGCTTCCCCTCAAGGCCCTCCACCATCTTCATTGCTCTCCTTTGGACACTCTCTAACAGCTCAATATCTTTCCTATATTGTGGTGTCCAAAACTGCACACAATATTCAAGACAAGGCCACCCCAGTGCAGAGCAGAGCAGGACAATCCCCTCCCTTGACCAGCTGGCGATGCTTTGCCTGATGCCCCCCAGGACACAGTTGGCCCTCCTGGCTGCCAGGGCACTGCTGACTCAGATTCAACTTGCCATTGACCAGGACCCCCAGGTCCCTTTCCACAGCACTGCTTTCCAGCATCTCATTCCCCACTCTGTACGTACATCCAGGATTGCCCCATCCCAGGTGTAGAATCTGGCACTTTCCCTTGTTGAACTTCATACGGTTGGTGATTGCCCAGCCCTCTAATTCGTTGAGGTCTCTCTGAAGGGCCTCCCTGTCCTCAAGAAAATCAACAGCTCCTCCCAGTTTTGTGTCATCTGCAAACTTGCTCAGTGTCCCTTACAGTCCAGCATCCAAGTCATTTATGAAGATGTTGAAGAGCACAGGGCCTGAGATGGAGCCCTGTGAAACCCCACTAGTGACAGATTCCCAGGACTGCTCAAAAATCATTGAGAGATGTTTTACAATGACATCAGCCAGCTCTCTGAGGATTCTTGGATGAATCTCATCAGAACCCATACATTTGCAGGGATCCAGCTGGAGCAGCAGATCCCACACAATTTCAGGGTCAGCTGGGATTTGGTCATTCTCACAGTCATGGTCCTTCAGCTCAGGGCACTGAGATCCCCTTGGTCTGTCATCCATGTTGAAGACAGAGGCAAAGAATGCATTTAACACCTCCACCTTGTCTCTATCCCTGTTTGTGAGGTGACCGTTCTCATCCTGTAGTGGTCAGATGTTATTTCTATACTGCCTATTGCCATTAATATATTTGAAAAATTTGAAAAATCTTTTTATTGTCCCTCAGTTTCTGGTCAGCTTCAACTGCCGTTGAGCTTTGGCCACATGAATTTTCTCACTAGAGTGGCAATCTCTGTACAGCAGAATCTCTGTATTTGTCCCAATGTCACTTGACGTTGCTTCCACTTGGTGTACATATTCCTTTTTTGCCTTAGCTCTGAAGGAGATCACTGCTCAACCAAGCTGGCCTTCTGCCTCGCCTACTTGACCTCTGATATTTGAGAATTGCCTGTTCCTGTGCCCTTAGGAGGTGATATTTCAAAAGTGACCAGCACTGATGAACCCCAGCACCTGCAAAAACATTTTTCCAGCCGACCTTACCCACTAATTCCCTGAGCAGCCTGAAGTCTTCTCTCCTCATGTCCGGAGCTGAGGTGTTGCTAGCACTTTTCCTCCTGTTAAAAGAGATTTTAAACTCTATCACTTCATGGTCGTGTCGGCCAAGACAGCCACCAATCTCCACTTTGCTCACAAGATCCACTCTGTTGACAAGCAGCAGATCGAGGAGGGCATTTTTCTCAGTCAGCTCTCTTAGGACCTGTTCCATGAAGTTGTCATCCAGGTTTTTTAGGAATCTTCTGGCCAAGGTCGTACAAGCTGTGTGATGCTCCCAGTTAATTTCTGGCAAGTTGATGTCCCCCATAAGGACAAGGGCAGTTCTCCACCCAGAGAATAGCTATTAGTGGGATCAGATTAGGCATTTTGAAAAAGAACTTTTTATTATGGTCAGGGCCAGCATATCTCATCCTAGGGAGAGTGTGGATTACTTAGCCCAGAGAAGAAATGGATGTTAGATTAACTGACAATTATTGTGCCTTCTGGCCTCAGGCAATTTAAAAAATTTCCAGGTACAGATGATTTCATGTTGAGATTTTTTTAAATATGGTTTAGTATGCAGACACAAACGAGGTCTCTAAAATGGAAAGAAGGAACTTTAATGTATTATGGTTTAATTTAGTAACTTAAATTGTTACATATTTTTGCACTTTTTCTATTAGAAGTAGTAGCACTCAGGAGAGGTAAAGAGGAAAAGACAGCTGAAAACAGTAATTGTGCTATTATTTCCAAAGCATTTGCATTTTTTTCCAATGTGCATAGATCACAGAATCATTTAGGTTGGAAAAGACCCTTAAGATCAAGATGTCCAGTTTAACAAAAGTTGTTTCAGTTGCCAATGAGAAAAACTATAGGACCAAGCCGTCATGGTCTGGTAATGTATTTTATATTTCTGCTGACTATCTAGCTGCTTTCAGTGCTTTTGCCACTGAGGGAAAATGTCATTTACAATCAATTTCAACAAATACCACATGCATTAGGGTTGGAGAACAAATGATATTTCAATATTAAACATTGTAGAAGAGTTTCAAGTTCACCAGACCCTTCAAGATGTTTAGTTTGTGCTGGTTTGGTTTTTTTGATTTGTTTGGTTCTTTACTTTTTTTTTTCCCCAAACAGCCTGCAGCCCAGCAGCTTGGTACTGTTATTGCAGGTAGGTGCTAAGCTGCTTAGGGTGAGAAATGCAGAGAGACCGAGGAGCCCCTTCTGAAGTCAGGACCAGTGAGACCCCATCTCACAAACATCAACTCCAGAACACAAGCCACAGCCTGGGACTGAAAGACTATTTCCTACTCAGAGCACAGACAAGGGTAAGAACCGGAAAGATTTACATCGATCAACACCAGGGCTTCGAACCTTAGATGCAGGAGCTAGTTTGCACTTACTGAAGATTTAGTGTAAAAACACAGGATCCCTTAATACTTGACTCCTTGACGTTCCTTCCACAAGTATTCAGATATTCAGACGTGAAGGGAGGTTCTTCATAACTACTCAGAATTTATAGGGACAGGTATTGAGATTTTGATAAGCATTGTTTTAGTGTGTTTATTTTTCCAGTTAGCAAAATATAGATTTTTTTCCTACAAAAACAACTCTGAAAAAATCAGTAGAACGAACCTCTTTAATCTTTCCATTTGTTTAAAAGTTCAGATAGTAAATATTGTAACTGTGCTTCTAATTAGTTAACACAGCCATCTAGTCTTGCAAGTAGAACATATGGAAAAATTCTACTTAAGTTAAATGTTAACGGATGGAACTTTACAAGCAGTTGGCATTTATCTAATCCTCCTTCTATTTGACTAACCTGGAGTTTTATCACTTGCTTCAGGAAGAAGAGGTTTGGGCCAATTTTAAAATTTCTTGGCTATGAAGTACGTAATAACTACCAGATTGGGACAAAGCTGCTGTCTCATTTTTAAGATGGCATGATAAGCATTCATATTTTTAAATACTAATTACACTCACTCCATTCTAACATTTTATAACAGGCACATTAAGCAAGACTGAATTGCTATTCAAGCCACAAAAAGATCTTACAATCTGATCTTTTGAACCTCAGCTCAGCAGCAATGTGAACGACACGGAAGGAATACACTGAATGAGTTTAGAAGCACTTCAAATAAATCTGACTGCCCAACCTTTAGATTACAAATGCATATTCCTTTGTGGAAGTACACTAAATTGACAAGTAAAATATTATCAGCCTGACTTAAGGTATGTTAGCAACTCTATTCTTTCCATATGTTTGTAATCTTACACATTGCAAAATGTGTCGTACCAACTGAAAAGATGTTTTCAGACAAGACATACAAATCACTTCCTCAATAAGACCTTTTTCACAAAGACTCACATAACCTAGTATTCCTCAGCATTCAGAAAATGTGTATACTCATTTGTACTAACAAGGGAATTGATTCTCCTGCACTGCTCATGAGCAATGTTCTTGGCAAGTTACAAATAGCACATTATCTGTAGATTAAATTTTTCATGGAAGGCTGTAATCAGCACTCCGCTTACAGCGCTGTTTTTTCAATGGAATGCGCTCCAAGCACAGTTAGGCATTTTGTCTCCAGACAGAACTATAGGAGGGGTATGATTGTTAGCGCACCAGCAATATCCTCAGCAAATTAACTGTTACCTGCTTCTCACATGTGCTACCAACCAGAAATATTAACTCACTTCAAAAGCAAAGGAGTTTGAAAGAGCTATGCATTTTCTCTACTAGTCTGTTATGTGCACTGTGCCCTGGACAGGGCTGGCTAGACTCACTGCAACTCTTTTCAGTGAAAGATGTAAGGTGTCAGAAGTGATTTTTATAGAATAATGTCTAAGGGACCTGTCCTGGAGCAGTTAGCACCAGCCCAAAAGAGCTCTGCTCTGGATGTTAGCACAGTGTAACAGTTGAGTTTCAAATTTCAGAGCTTAAGCAAAACCTGGGTCAGCTCTTCATCCCATGTACCTTCTGCTCCTTGTGGAGAAATCTGAGCATTTTTCTCCCCACTGTAATCCACTTTCAATCACCCCAATGTGGGTTTATTTTGTCAACTTCTGGCCTTTTGTTGGCAATGTTCACTGCCATTATCAAATGCAGCAATTTCAGCATGGGTCTCCTATGCACCTCTCCACAATAAGACCCAAAGACCTCTTTTTGAGGAATGCTTTTTGGCCTTTACATGAATTTCTTCCTTGCGTTGCCATGTGCATCCTTCCATCCTTCTAAACATGTCTATTAACTGACAAGCAGCTGTTACAAGAACATCCCTTGCCTACATACATAGAAATTTGTGGTCTATAGATAAGACTGAAGTGTGGACAGCATTGCCTGGAAGCCTTGACAGCTGTCACCAGCTTCCTTTATAGAGCTCCTTAGCATAGCACCTTATTTCACATTTTTCTGATTAGCATAGTGTCTTATTGCATGAAACAAGCCATTTTTGTTTGTTTATCCATATCACCTAATGGCTAAAATGATTGATTTTTTTTTTTCTTTTCTAGCTACTTCAGTGTTCACTAAAGCAGAAATAAGGATTAATTTAGTGAAAGCACAGTATTAGATAAGCTCTTCTGATGAATAGACATCACACACTGAAATATGGGGAGCAGGGAAATTACAACTAACACACAACAAGTATGACCCATATCACTTATCAGCAATGCAGCTTCCACAGAGTATTCTCTGCTTTCAGACACCTCAGAAGATTTTGCTGAATAGTATTTCCTCAAGCAATCAGAGGAAATACTACCATACTCCCAAGGTTAGCTGATACAGAGCACTGTTGGTGAGTGTTTCACAGTTTTTGATCTATAGTGGAGCTTTTAATAGGTTGCTACCAGCATAAAGATGGTAGAATAATCTGAGCTACCTGGTAAATGTAAACTGAGAACTTTTTGCAGCTGTATCTGCAATCCCATAACTTATTCACAGTCCTGGACTGTGGGTCATTACCACCCGTAATATTCAGCTTTTGTATGTCCCTGAAAAATAGAAACACCTTTTACTTACAGTGAAGACATAGTTATGCTTATTTAGACTCTTCAGTTTTGGTGAACTAAATCATGAGCTATAATACCAGTGATTTCACCTATGGCAGGTGCTAAGCTAGAACCATTTGGTGTAAAAAAATAGTGATGCCAGTGTGGAGCAACTTCTGCAGTGTGTAGCTTCTGAAATATAAGCTTGTCTTCTGTCTTAGAAGTTTAAGTCTGAACTGAGTGTGGTTTCCGAAGTTCTGGCTGTATTATATAGTTTTTAAACATAAAAATGTGATTATAAGTGTTCATACAAAACCCCAACAACAAAACTCCAGAGATGATAAATACAAATTTAAGAAAACATCAAAGAAGAAATGTTGTTTCTTGTGAGCATTTCAGCTGTATAAAAAATGTGATCTCTTTAAAACAGTTGCATAGAGGATGATTCTAAACCAGCTCTTATGAGATTTATTGTTCACATTGTGGATAAGACTAGGGGCCCATGTGAATATGAAAAATACTAGATGCAGAATGGATAAAACACTTTCCCTATTACTAATCTGCGGAGTTCTACCATAAGATGCAAGTAGGAGATACTGTAGAAGCATTCAAAGTAGCAGTATTTGTTTTGATATACAAAACATTATCAGTGTTAAGGAAAAAGATTAAGTAGACAAAGCTACTTTAGAAGATAACACCTATTAAGACATAGAAGGAAAACTTTCTTTATAGACAACTTGCTTGCAGGATGCTTATGTCTTCCCCTGAAGCATCCAATGCTGACTACCAATGCAGATAGTAAAGACTTAGCTGGGATACGGATTTGATCCAGTCCAAGGCTGACACTCTTGAGGTCACATGCAGCTGTTGCATTCAACAAAATCAGACTTCATAAAACACTTGTTTGTAACAGAAAATCTATGAATTTATCTTTGGTCATTTAGAATAAACTATTAGAGGTTTGCTTTTTAAAAACTCACCTTTGTGTGCACCTCTGTTTGTCCTTGATTTACCGCTATTCATACAGAGCACTCAAGATCAGAGATCTTATTTCTTTATGCCGTCCTCCACAAAAGCAAAGTAGTAACTGACCTGGGCCAGACTCGGTGGCAACCCCATAACTGCTGAGAGCTGGGAATAGGAAAAGGACAAGGCACACCCAAGCCTAAGCACTTAAAGCTTTGCACTTTGGTTTACAGTTCTCCTGTGAGTGTAAAGGTGTATGCTGGCTCCTCCACAGTTTAAAAGCATATTGTGGATGCACTGAGTTTTACAGAAATGTCTCTACAAAGAGCCAAATGCCTGGCAAAGCAGGGACCATGCAGTTTCTGTAGGTACAGACCAAGTGAAGGATTTCCCCAAGCACACTCCCTTTTCATATAGCTGATGTTCAAGATGACACCAAAATCCAATCAAGTTTTGAGTGAGAAGCAGACACCAGTGTCGAGCAATTGCTGAAAACAGATTACACTTGAAATCCAGACAACTCCAATTCAGGCTGTATTTCCAGCTGCAAAAGTCCTGGCAGGGAGACCTAGCTAGAACTGAGCCTCAACCAACTTGGCAGGGAATGCTGGACACATTAAACAGGGCAGACACAGACAAGCAGGTGGCCCTGGCCTTAACCCAGTAACAGGGTCACATAAAACTGAAGGGGATGGAAGCAGGGGACATGAAATGAGGTATCAGGGGCAAACCCTGTCCTCTTGGGGTACCACACAGGCATCTGTAGCCCTCATGAGACTCCCACAGGATCACAGTGACAATCTTAAATGAGTGAAATTCAATTGCTCCTTGTTCCCAGGACAGCACCAGTTATACTAATCTAATCTACTGCTCATCCTCTAATCTACTCCTTCTCAATCAAAGAAAGGAATTAGGAGTCATCCTTGAAAATGAGGCATTTGTAAGCACAACCATTTTGTCCAACTGATTTATTTTTTTGAATCAGAAGCTTCTCCTCCCACCACACTTCAACATGTTTAAAATAAAAGGTTACCAAGTGAAATCTCTTTCAGCTGCCAAACAGGGTCTCAAAATAGCAATCTGAATTACAGGTGGAAAACTCTTGCTGAAGGAAGAACTGCTGCAGTTGTGCTATACTTTATTTATTTTCAGACCTATTAGCACCCCTCATCTTTCATTCCCATTCCTTCTTTTCACCCTATTACAATGCTTCTGCTTTGTTAAATGTCTGTGAATGAAAAGTAAATCAAGTAGTCAGAATCGAAAGACAGATTCAGACCCTTGTGAGCGAAATGGGCAGTTTAAGCAACAGCTTGTATTTGCCATTTGTTTTTTGAGCACTGCTGGATTTCCCCCCCCCCATCCTAGATAAAAGATCGCACTGTGAGAACCCAGCTCAGCCAGTGTTGCTTGTCCGCCTGGGAAAGATTTGGGTGGGGGCTGGCCTCTGGAGGATGCCTTTACACGGGAGGTGTTATCCCACAACACCGCCCTCTATCTGAGAGATGTTCCTGGCCCTGATGGCTCACATCAGATGTTCACAATGAATGTGCCAGGTTTTTTCCCCTCAATCCCTCTGTGTCATCCCTACAAGTTAGCTGCCTCCTTTGCTCTCCCTTACTAGTTTGCCAGAAAATAAGCTTTCAGCTTCTGTAGCCTTTGGAGAACAAAAAATTCACAGATCCCCAGTTCAGTGTCCTGAAAAGTTTTAGTGAGCAAAGACAAAACCCCTAAAGAGGAAGTCCTTACAAAGAAAAAATTCCCCTTCCTAGTTTAAACAGTGGAAAGACGTCACTTAGCAGTGTTTGCTAATGAGTAAACAAAATGAGGAGAAAAAGTGGGAGAAAGTAGAAAGAACATTCTGTAGGATTTAATGGCCAAATGTCTATCTGTCTTGCTACTGTCATTTTCCCCATTCTTTATAAGATCATCTTGTCTCAATCAAACTAACCAGTTTGCAAATCTAATTTGAATTCTTAAAAGCAACTCTAATTTATCATGTTCCTTTCTAAGGTCAAATCTATTCTGTATTCTTTTTCAAAGTTTTCCAGCATGGTAAGTACTGTAGCTGCATAATAAAAGGAATACAATTCTTTCTTTATGGAAAATTTCCTTGAAAAAGAAAATAGCTCTGCACTGCTGTAGCTATTATGAATTTCAGCTTTTATAATGCACATTGGTATGCTCATTGGTTTTCACAAGAGCCTTGTACTCCTTGCAACTGCCAGACATTTTGTTATATATATGTACACATATACGCACATATATATATGTAATTTTCAGAGAAGATAAATCAATTCAAAAGATACCGAAGTGCAGCAAACTTGGGAATTGTATCTTCTTAATACCAGTGCTTTGCTAGAACTTATCTTGAAGTAGAACAGTAGTTGATGGACTTTGCAGGACCATAGGATGGCTTAGGCATCTTAATTACTAAATATCAGTATTACTTTCAAGTATGGCTGCTACACTGCTAAATGATAAACCAGAAAGCCCAGAAAACACAGCAGAAGTAAAGGCAGATGATTTAATGCATTTGGCTATACACAGGAAGCACAATCTTCAAATTGCAGATCTAGTGCTGTAAGGATGACCTAACTCACAAGGGATGGAGAATTCTCTGCAGACGTAGAATTTATATCCTATGGAGCAGCATCATATCTCAGATCTTGGCTGCAATTCTCTGAAAAGCCTGAGTGAGTCAGTTCTAAACACCATTGAAATTAAATACATACAGATAATTTAATTTTCTTGAATACGCAGTTGTGCAGAGCCACTAATCACAGACCAGTTAAGGTTCATAGGGACCACTGGAGGTCATCTAGTCCAACCTCCCTGCTCCAGTAGGATCCCCTAGAGCACGTTACTCAGGATTGTGCCCAGACAACTCTTTTTTAATATTTCCAGAGAATGTGACTCCACAATCTCAAGTCAGTGCTGCTAAAACCTTGATACCATGTTGCTCCATGGTAAACACTTGATTTCATTGGGGAGTTATTTCTATCCTTTGCATTGGTCCATGTTTTAAACTTTGACATAATATGGGACTCTCAGGACCATAAGTCTTGCCTTACAGAACTAAAAAAGGGGGAAAATAAGTTTCTTTGAAATAGTTCACTGTTGCAGGACTGCAGAATGCTGTAGGAAGAAAGGCAGTGCCTTGTTCTAATAGACATGACAGTAGTTGCTTCCCAATGACAGAGGGAGCCTACTGTGGTTTCTAAGCACATGGAATATTATTACACACACCTCCATGCCAGGATTGTAGATTGCCCACCCAATGTGTTAGACTAGAGCTATTTTGAAATGAAATTATATTTGAGCTTGGTGACTAGATCACAGCAAAACATTTCTTTGTTGGGCAAGGTGCTACTCCTCAAATAGGTTTTATCTTGCAGTGTTTAAAGCTTAATGTAAGACTGAATCCTGAGGGAGGCGGGCCAATGAGGAAAACACAAGCAAGATGTTTAAAACATAAAACTCTGCACAACAGTGCAGCCCACAGCTTACAATTGGCCTCAGCTGCATTCAAAATAGCACCAGAACTGCCAGAGTCCAGTGCATGACAAATGCTCATTTCACAGCAGGCATAAACATGCATTTGTAGGTATGATCTTTGGCACTAGGCTTAAGATTTAGTCTGTGACCACCTAGCTCTCATAGGCACATATTCATACATCTGTACACTGAGTTTCAGTCAAATATGTGACCAGCAAGTCTCAATTTCAGATACTAACAACTGATGTGGAAACTTCCATTTCTAGAGGCTTTGGAAAATCTGGAGCTGATTTATTTTCTGAGGTAGTAGGTGGCTACAGGGCAGGTAAGCAGAAAGGTCTTTGTGTCTAATGCACAAGACTTCTGCTTTTAGTGGTGCCCTATGGCAAACTCAGCCCAGAGGTTAATGGATGAAGGACAACTAATGAAGCCATGCACCAGTTTTTATACTAGCTCTCAGGCTTTTAAGTTCAGCAATCCTTTGTGGTTACGCTTTTCCCCACCATTTGTAAAAGGTGAGAGCACTTCAAAATTCTCCAACAGTGAAATGTGGTGTTCAAGGAAAAGAAATCCAACTGCAGTCCTCACTCTAACAGCCTGTAAGGGACATGCTGAAAGCCCTCCAGGCACAGCATCCACACAAAGTCCCAGAACTCAACTGTCAAAATTCAGGCTAGCTCACACAGGCAGGCTTCCCAGTTGGCAAACAGAATGCCAAGGAAAAGGGAATAGTTTCCTAGCCAACAGTATTCACTAAGCCAATGTTTATCTGTAGTCTTTAGAACAGTGCCATACTTGCAGCCAAATGCAGTCCAGCTCTGTCCTCAAGATTTTCCCTAGCTTATTCATTATACCCAAGACAACATACTCCACCAAAATGGAAACAGTCCAGCCTCCCCAAAACTTACACCCCCCACTCCCCCCTGAAGAGAGACTGTCAGAGAAGTGCCTTGAGTTGGGAAACCATTTCTGTTGGTACTTGCCTTGCTCCTTGCTTGGGAGTAAACACATGGGGATTCACATGCTTTCCTGGACTGGGATGGTTTCTCTCAACCAGGTGCTTCGTCCTGCTTCTTCCTTCAGCAGTGCCTTGTTGTGTGTCTTTCCCTAGTTTTGACTAATAGTTCACTTGAACAGGCAGATTTTCCATGTCAGATGAAAACGGGATCTCCCACAACAGGGCTCCAATTTTGCAGCAGAAACAGCATACAACAGAAAGGACTAAAACATGGGGTAAAGCCTTAAGGCCATGTTGGAGGCAACACTGTTGAACAAGAGATTCCAACCCCCTCCCCTGATATGGAGACTGATGATTTATCGAAGCAAATTATGAATCACTGATATCTTTTTGTTGTACCAGTGTGTAATTATTCCTCAAAGCATCTCCCTGCATCTGCTCATGGACATTTGGTCATATTTTGATACTTCTGAAGGCAAATAAACACCAAGACATGACATAAGCCTGCCCAATAACATACTGCTTTTCACAATAGTCATGACAAGGTAATTACAGGCTGTTATTTTGTATTTGTTGACTGGAACATCTTTTAAGTACTTATTGTTTATTTAAAAAAGCAATAATCCTCCATTTTAAAGATTTACAGAGCAAATAAGATGACTTGTTTTTCTGAAAAGAAAATTGCCCTGCAGACGTAGATGGTCATGCAACCAGTCTGGGGTGACAGCTGGTATTTAAATGGAAAATTAATTCTTCTCAGTCTGTCAAAGCAGGGACCTCATCTTCCAAAGGAAGCGTGAGATTGCTTAAGACCCTGCATATTGTGAAATCACTGACAGGAAGAAGAAATGAGTGAGGTCAAACTAGAAATCATATTTCCCCACGAAAGCTGCAACTCTCATGCAAAGTCCTGCTCCCACATGCCCCGCGTTGGAGGGTGTATGCTCTGCAGGGTAGCAGAGGAGTATCGTTCATATAACAATGGTGCCAGTCCAACAAAGCCTAGGCAGACAGTGCCTAACTGACAATAAGAGCTGACACTTAGCTCCTGCTCACACTCACTCTGGAGTGTACTTTTATAGTCTGCTTTCAAGCCTTGAGATATATCTGCAAAGATGAGAGAATGAGGCTGGTCAGAATCATGATTGCTCCTCGCTGTGTGAATACCACCAATAACTTATTTCCCTCCAGAGCACAGCTTATCCTCTGCTATATCTGCCAGCCTTCTATCAAGAGGGCTGCTCAGTGACTGCTCCCTCTTGGGTGCCTAGGAAAACCAAAACCATTGTGTGCACTGTGTTGTACATCCCGTGTTCAGCTCCTATACCTTTCTCTGCCTGCTTCTGTCCAGCATGGACTAGCTTATACACATCACTGCACAGCAATAGCAGGACTGCCCAGAATCAAATTTCTGGCAGTATTTGGGGAGGTTGTTGATTCTGTATGTGACAAAGAAAGATAGCATACATAGATTTTTTTTTTTTTTTTAATTCTTGGTCCATGTGTATTTGTGATATTGTGCTCAGGTTCTCTATTTGAGGAGTGTTTTGATAGCCAAGGCAAAACTAAGAAAAATACTATTGGAGACATTACTTACACAGTTTGTTTTGTTTCAGAAAGAACTCACAGCAGAATTATTTTGAAAGATATGTTGGGACAGCCTTTAACTGAAGTACGTCAATTTTGTTCTGTGTATTTCCAGGCAGGGATTCATGTACCTATTTGGGAGCTGCCCGAATAGGTACATGATCATCTTCAAATCATAAGCCATTATATTTCTATTGACCAGATAAACCTCCTCTACAGCACTAGCTGATGTTGCCTCCATCCTCCCACAACCCTGCAATATCAAGAAGCACTATCAACCAAGACACAGTTGAATATGAGGTACAGAGAAAATAAGGGTAAGCCCTTATGGCTGATCTCCAGCTAGCTTGGCAGAAGTCACATGGGAAGAACCTACCAGAGCTGGGAACCAAGCATTAGGCACACATATACCAATGTAGCTGTACTAACACTATCTTACACCAGCCTTCCCTTTCAGTAAAGTAATCATTTAACTTTGTCTTCAGGCTCTATGCTTTGCCATACTGAGATTTTCACCAGAAAAGGAGCCTGTGAGCATACACACACACACATATAGGAGCCATGCAGATGAACGCAGCACAGTTTAAAAGCACAATAGACAGAACATATCTTGTCAAAGGTCTGTTGTAGACCATGCTGCATGCTCCTGCCAAAACGATGATCTGGATGCAGATCATGGGCTCTGACTGCAGATGTTAGGAGTGCACCATACCTAACAGATGCATAATCTGATTAAATATGAAATGCAATGATATTGTCAAAACCCATTAATCACTCTTTCAAAACACATTAACATAGGCTTTACTGACAGCTGTGATGATTATACTGTCTCTGCAGGTACTGTTGCTCATCAAAGTTACCCATTGGGTCTCAAACAAGAAAAGATATTCAATATGCAGAATGTACCTTAAGTGCACTGTACAGATATTGCTTTCATGACAAGTGTTTGTATTACTTATATTCCTGCAGCTTTCTCTAGATTATTATCTAATTTCTATGTAACCCTCCACATCTGCGCCTTGTGCAAAAAATAGTGATAACTTGTCAAAAATACATGGATTCAGAAACAAGCAGCAAAAGTGGCAGGTCCAAGTAATAAAATATAGCTCCATTAAAAGATATTCTATAATCTCCCCAAGTAACTGGGGGATACTTACAGTTATATGAAGCAGAAGGAAGACTGGACCAAGCACCTTGAACCTACAGAGTGCATTGCACAGAAAGGACTCGGATGATTAGAACATGAATATCATAGGCAGAAAGTTCAGAAATAAACATTTACATCCAAAACCCATGTTTAGGCAACTTCAAGTATCTGTTGACCTCCAGGACAAATGTAGTGCCTGGATCCTCTCAATAATTAACCAATACAAAACTCAAGTTTAGTTACTACCCCGTCAGAGCACTTGCCGTGTCTTACTGTGCTTCACTCTGCCAATGCTCCTCCACAAGAGTTTTCCATGGGTTTTATAGGTCTTATTTTGTTCCCCCTCCATCTACTGCTGGTTTCCAGAACCACCTTTTTGTCTCTGTGTATATAACTACAATCCTAGATACTAGGATAGCAATTTAGATGCATCAAGGTTTAGTAAATAGCATCTACTTATATCCCTTCCTTGCTATACCATCATCCTAGGCTTGACTCTGCTTTCTCAGCTAGCAAAGCTGTACACTCCAAGCTTCTGCTCTTCAGGCCTTGACCCACAAGAGAGGAACACAGCAGGTAAAAGACTTCAAAGGGCTACTATGTCAACTGAGGTAGCCTCTCCTTTAATAAAGGCATCTAAATATCTATCCTCTTGGCCTGGGAGTTAAGTCTGCATGCACTCCCTTATTTTATCTCAATGGGTCCAAAAGAGACAGGCTGTGAATCCATCTTGCATCCATGCAACCTTCCTCTATTCTGGCCTTCTATTAATTGGCAAATTTAACCACTGTAAAGCATCCATTGCCAAAGTTATCTGCACATTTATGCACAACTGGAATTTATTTCTATGTCCACTTTCAGCCTTCTCTTAGCTTCATTTATTTGATTCCAGTATTGTTATACACTTTTTTAGACCTTTGAATTAGTTATTTTGGCTTCAGTGTATGAGAAACAGAAGCTCCCAGGACCGGTGGACATTAAGAAGGTCAACAGGAGATAGCATTTGGAAATAGTTGAGGCATCAGATCCAACTGTTGGCATAGTAGGGACATGCCCATTTACTGTTTAGGAGTTTGGCCATAACAAGCTGACCAAGAGCAATTATTCATTTGCAGAAATGAGCCACTGTGTGTTGGGGAAAGGACTACAAAGGCCACTGTTGTTTCACAAAGGAAAAAAAAAAAATTGGCAAATTTAACAGTAATAAAGTCTAGTGCCTACCATCTTGTTACTATGCCAGACTTCCCCAAGAAGATGATGGCAAATAAAAAAGCACAGAAGGGTAAGACCAAGATGTACCGGGTCACAGAAAGGACTAATGTTTCATGACAGACACTGGCCAGACATGGATACCTGCAAACAGAAGGGGGTAAAACTGTAGAGAAAAGTTGTTATTTCCTGGCCCACCTGAAATTTTTTTCCCAATCCTGTGCCAGAGGCAACGGCTCTGTTTAATAGCCTGCAATGCCTTTTTATTGCTTTATTTTGTCCAGTCACACTTGGAGCCCATACAAGCTTTCTACATGTGCAGTATCCTGTGGCAAGTACATCAACAGCTTAACTACTGCTGCATGACAGATTATCTCCTTTAACTCATCCTGCACACCTACCTGCCACCTACTGGGTTGCCATGATGATTTGAAGATCTAGTGCTAGAAGAGGCAACATCCCACCCCTATTTTCATTCACCATATAATTCATTACTCTGAATCTGTCATATCTCCAGTCATCTTTCAAATGTTTAGTCATTGCTCAGTTATAGAAACTACTCCATCATTTTTGTTGCTCTTATATCCACTGTACTTCTCTCCTTCTTCCCACCTCAGCCATCTTGTCGATCTCGGCCTCCGTTCTGCAGTTTACAGGATCAAATAGAGGATAAATTAGAAGCCTGAGAGTTTCAGAGAGGACCAAGATTGGCACAGCAGTCCATCGTGTATTGTTGATCAAAGGAGTACAGTTTATATTGAAACTCTTCAAAGCAGGGATTTTTACTATGTATTTGCACAGCAGTTGTCTCAGCAGGACCTTGCCTTATCTAGGACTCGGGTGTTGTTTGAACCAATAATTAATAAATAGCTCAAATAGGTAAAACAGTGCTAGATAGGCGTTTAAGGAGAATAAACACTTGTAGCTGTGGGCTTTCAAGTATGCTAAAACAAGCATTAAGATGATAAGTGAAGGAAACAAGCATATTTTGTGAAGTGTCATGGAAATGGTTTTTGGCATTGAGAGATGTTTCAGGTCAGCAAAACCAGAGTATTACCTGCATATAAATACATATATGCACATAATTGGCATACATGTGTTTCAACATATAGCAGCATATGAAGGCAGTGGTATTTTATACCATGTAGATTGGAGAAAATTGTTATAAAAAACCCATCCTTCTGCTCTGCCTCCTAATGCAAGACCATGAAGGCTTGAGGGAGGCAGCACTATACAGTAATGTATGAAACAGGCTGGAGAGGCTTTTCTTAGGCAGACAATGATGCATTGACAAGTTAGTTAATGGGGACCAGCAACATCCACATTAGCCTTATGGATTTATCAGAGGATCACTAAAGTGAAAACTAACAAGCCTTGATGTACAAAAGCCTAGCAATATTCTCTTTACACTGAACTCATTGTTATCTAAGCTTCTGTTTGCCTACATGATCCGAAACATTCTGGACTGTGGTTCAAAATCACTAGAAACTGCTACCAGATGCACTACTGCCTGAGGAATTCCTAACACCACCTCCTTGGTAAACATCCCTAATGGTGTCCCACAAAAGCAGAACTGAAATCCAGGTAACAGAGCAACTAGAAGAACAATAAAGTCACTGAGTTTAAAAAAAAAAAAAAAAAAAAAGTGAAGATATCACCAGATACAATACTTCATTGCAAAACAAGGCATAAACCTGGCATGGCTCAGGATAATGGCACTCTGAATAGCACAGCTTGAGAATGGGCCAAAGCACACAGAGATTGCTAGCCTTTCTTTATCCCTAACAGTCCAGATGTCTGAAGGAGATCATGGTAAAGGAAATATAGCGGAAAGCCAGTGATAACACCGTTTCCCACTCTTCCCTGTCATGGAAGAGTCATTTCATTATGCTAGCAGCTTCTGAGTCATTCTCCAAGAGTGGAACCTGCAGAAAGTTTTTCTTCTTTTTCCATATCAGACATTTAATGTATTTACACACCCAGTTCCAAGAACTGACATGTAACTATACTTCTTTTACATAAAGAAATATCCAGGCTCCCAGTGTCTTTTGCAAAAAACATCTAAGAAGTTCAGCCTATGAATGGTACAATAGCCAGTACCCAGTTGAGGGATGACTCAAACACTCACTGGTCGTGGATGACTCACCCAGTTAGGAGGGGAATCATTCCATGAGGGCAGAGATTTAACTCCCTCATGGACCTCACTCTAAAGCAAGCCTTTAGCTCATGCATCCAGCCTGAACCCAGGTCATGAGCCGAAAAAAAAATCACCAGCTTGCATGCTTTGATTTTCATTCACCCTCCTGGAACTCACTAGTCACTACTCAAACACCAAGGATCAGGGAATCCAAGGCACACAACAGTTAGCCTAATCTTTTCCTATGGAGACATCAAGTCCCCAAATAAAAAACAGAACCTTCATGGAAGTGAGAAATTTTATGCACTTACTAACATTTATCATACTGCAGCACAGGGAGAAGGGCTGGCAGAAGAGCGGGAAGCAATGTTACACTTAACAGATCTGTTCTGGTTTGCACCTCAGCAAAAAACCTCTTCCACAGCAGGAGGCTGCTAAAAACTTCAGCAAGTTCAAGACAGAGCAATGAAAACAAGATGATATTTTCTTCCCACCCAGAGAAATACTGGCAGGATCAAATTATTCTGAAAACCCCTGCAACTTAGAAGTGAAAACAAGAAAATCCAGGAATAGTTGAAGCTAACCTGGTCATATAGTGAATCCCACTGGAAGAATTTTTCTGACCATTTTAAACAAACACCTGCTTTGGGATTAATTTGCAACAAGCAAAGAGGAGGAAAGGTGCTGCTACAGTTACCTGGGTGCAGAACAGCTCAGAGCTGCTATTTTTCCATTGTGCCTTACTGAACCAGGTTTGGGATCTCACACTCATTGCCCACCAAATCCCAGGATTTAGGCTAACTCTTATAAAAGCAATTTACTGGCTGGATTTGGAGATACTTAAAACATTTCAGGGAATCTGTGTAAATCATACTGATGCACCGCATGAGAAAACGATTCTATTCTTATTCACCCCATATCAAGATGGGTGAATGCAAGTAAGGTTTGTAACAGGAGCTATCTTTCAAATATCAAATTTAACACATAACTGTCACAGAAAAACAAATAGCCTACATGGCATAATCCACTATGATAGCTAAAATCTGCTTAAAAGCAGGGCAGGAGCTGGAACAAAATCAGTGCCAATTGTTGGCAGTGGCAGAGTACAGTTCCTGGAATAACATTGCATAAGCAGGAGAATTTCTCATAGAAGATAACATGGTCTGAATTTTTATTATTCTGGAATTTGCTGAAACACACAGCTTGGAGAGGAGAAGCCAGACTGTCGATGTGTGTGACAATAGTTGGGAACGTTGTCTGTATTCAGAGACAACATGCTGTCCCTTTCAATAGCATCAGCTCCTTATCTCCATATAATCACTCTAGTTTAAAATTAGAACAGGAGCTCATGGACAGGGTTTTAACACTTCTGCAGCACTTAAACAGTCAACATTTGGGGAAAAAAACAATCAGGTTATCCATAGTGCATGCACTTTGCTAGCTGTCAGAAGGTTAATGTTGTGCCTCAAGCACAGGGCTAAATTAGGATGTGAACACCTTAATCTACAGTTGCAAATGCTGACAGCAATGGCACTTCATCAACTATTTTTGCAGTCTTATTTGCTGCATATCTCCCTGATTTCTCAAGCCTGTGCCACCAACCCTCCCTCATCTCCACATAAATTAGCTGAATGACCTCTTGTAGCCTGCTTGAAATGAAAATTGTCATCTGAAGGAGAAAATAGCTGTTCTAAATGTTTGCAGAGAATGGAGAGGGTGTTGAGGATTGCAAGCTTTTCTGCCATACAAAACCTTCAAAAAGTCATGCACCAGAAATTAGTCTTATCTGATATTCAGAGCCAAGTAATGAATAATCTTCCCTAAAAAAAAAAAAAAAAAAAAAAAAAGAGACCCCTTTTTTTTTTTTTTA
>VXAY01005702.1:1300605-1327651 GCA_013399855.1 Oxyruncus cristatus
AAACAAAAAAAAAAAAAAGAAGATCCCTTCTTTTTATTTGCATTTAACATTTTTAGGTCTGTAAGGCATTAAAAACCTATGGATATTGCTTAAGCAAAAATGTTGCTGTAACAGAGCTGAAATTTACCTGTGTTTATCACACATTCCTTATAACACATATTCTGTGCCATACTGCTAAAACTGATGAATAAGAGTTGTCTGAATGGCCACCGTTGTATTGATACTGTGCTCTAAAAAGCTTTATTGCAGGAAGGCACTAAACAAAACTGAGTGGTAGAGACGGCTTCAACTTTACGCTGGCACTGTTTGAGGGGGCAGAGATACTGAAATCACAAAACAGAAATTAAAATATTGGCCACAAGCATAATATTAGTTGTTCTCCAGTTTGCTACATGCACTCCTGAAAAGATTAATTTAAGGGCAGCAATAGAAACAAGTTACAGTGAATTGATTTGGGAGTGAATTATTTCCTCCAGTGTAACTGCCTCTGAAGACATGATATGAAGAAGCTTTAGCTAAATAGGGAAGTCCCTGATAACCTTATCACAGATCCCATGGTCCATCAGCTAAGAGAGGGGGACATCGCCTCACTCCATCTGCTCTTACAGCTGTAGCAGAGACATAGAGAGAAGATTCTCAGTCAGGTGCAAGAAATATGGCCCTGATTATGAGGATGATTATGATAAGACTTATTGCTAATACAGTATCTAAATATTCCCAATGCAGTATATAATATTCTAAAGGGTTATAATACAAGCAGGTTTGATTAGAAACATACAGGTTTATAGTCTTTGGACTTGCAGAAGTCACAAATTACAAAGCAAGAAGGCACCTATGGAGCTCCTTTAGGCTTTTATCTCTGTGTGTGAACAGATCTTGGCACTTTTTTTTCACTCACCCATCTAAAAGTGAGTGTTCCGCATCTTTGGTCTGGACATACCCTGCAGGCATCCCTGTCAGGGTGGAGAAATCCACCAGAAGCTGCCTGCAACCTTGGGAGACCACTCTGCAGTTAGCCCAGTCTCCAGCAGCATTTTCTACCCTTTTGTGTATCAAAGTCAATTGCAATCCTCACAGTTTCTCCATCTCTGCAATGCATTCATTATCCAAGCATCCGGACAGCTCCTCCTGCAATTCCCACCTGATATTCTTATCTTGGGACAATTCACCTTGGCCATCAGAGAGGATCTTTCTGGCAGAGTTGCTCTGTGACTGGTCGGGGGGCACAGTCCATGTCATTGCCTGGGACTCATCCTTCACTGGGCAGGACTTGCCATTAATCCTTGTTGAATCGAACCAAGCTCCCCTGCAGCCCACTCCAGCCTGCCTAGGTCCGTCTGCATGGCAGCCTTGCCCTCCAATTAGAGGTCATCTGCAAACTTGATGCCACTGTGCTCCATCCCCTCTTCCGGGGAATGGATAGAGGAGCTCAACAGCATGCATCCGTGTACAGACCACATTGTATCCTACTTGTCACCAGGCTCTGGATAGAATATGTGTCATGAACTTACCCTAGGATTTAGAAGTTTGAAAGCAATGTTGAAGGGGCAACACAAGCCCTCAAGTCTTTGGTAGATAAACTGTTTGAAAACTTGACGGTGTATGTCACTTCTCCCACACCTCTTGGCAACTGAGAAGGTATGCCAGTGCTGCTGAGAGCTTTGTTACTCATCACAGGAGTGAGCTCTCCTTTCAACTTCATTCACAGGGACAAAGCTCAGCAAAAATCTTTTTGGTGATCTTCCTAACAGCATTACTAAGTGTCTGTTGACCAGGACACACGGGTGTCTGTGAGGCTGCTCTCCAGCCTCTCATTCCTCAATCTGTACGTACATCCAGGGTTGCCCCACCCCAGGTACAGAATCCAGCACTTGCCATTGTTGAATTTCATTTATTTTTATATATTGTGGAATGTACTTGTAATCCACTTATGCAATTTTATGCAAACTGTTAAATTTTGTCCATAGCTGAGTCATAGAATCAGAGACAATGGAGAAAGAAAAATACAGAGGTACTCAGGGTCACCTTTTTTCAGAAAGGCCATTAATATGAGGTTGCTAAGCAAGTATTTACAGTTATGCTTGAAGATTCACTTCAAATAATGATTTTCTAGATTGAAATCAAATCAAACAGGGAAAAACAGTATTCTTGTCTTGAGATTCTAAGTATAGCATGACCCAGCAAAAATTAAAGCATCCTACAAAGGAAAACTTTCTAGTGTAAATTTAGGGTACTTCCTCCAAATATAATTCAGTCCTAATATGTTCTTCCTTTTTACACATTTGCCACAGGGTTATTGCTAGCACCTTTTGCAACCAAGATCCTCTGACTCACCTCAGGTGGCCCTGATCTCAACATTCACTTGTTTTCAGCAAGGGGTCATGAGTCAGTGAGTTAATATTCCCAGATCCCATGGTAGCTTTGGAAGCTTCTGCAAAGTCACTGAATCTGTTCTCTTTTTTCTACACACACCTCAGAGGGACCCATGTCTTGAAGGAACACAGACAGTGATTCCAATGGCTTCATCACTGTCACAGACCCTGGTGAGGTGCTTCAAAAATCACCAAATCTCACTAGTTTCACACAGATGCTGCAAAAGAGAGATTTCAGAGAGGTAAAAGACTCACATCAGCCTAAGCAACAAAGACTGTTTTATCTGATATTTCCCAGTGTAACGATGAGGGCTTTATTTACATTAGTTATTCAGAGCGCCAACCACTGGCAAATATCCCACGGCAGGTTTGCCGGGAATTTTAGCTGCAGGAAAAGTACTCATCTCTTTGGGGATTCCAGACCAGTAAGCACAAGATGTAAAAAGATAACTTCCATTATTACAACAAAATGTTTTTTCATAGCAGTTGTTACCCCATTTGGAAAATACTGCTTGATATCCTGTAATCCCTCTGTATCTGTCATTTCAGTTTATTAGTTTTTCAAGTATATTCAAAGCTGTAAATGGAGAAGCTGAGCTGTCCGGGTTTCAAATTGAAGATGGGAGACAACTGACAAAATACCATGTAGCTGTTTCAGTTTAATAATCCCACATGGACAGATGATGCATCTACTATTCCTTCAGAAGCTTATTTCCCAAACTTGGTTATCATGCAGATGGTAAAATCTATTCTTTGAGGGTCAGGATTAAAGCCAATGGAAAGTACCACATAATTCATTGAGGAAAAATAACTATTACTGCTACCTGGAAGGTAATATCTATTTCCAATACAAAACACCCTACATTTCATGACAGCTAACATTTTCCCAAACCATCCTAAGCACTTAAAAAATAATCACGTTTCCGACATTGCACAGAAACAGCAAACAACTACAGGTCAATATAACTGCAAATGCTTTCCACACTATGGAATCCAAACAAGCACATACTCCTACATAAAAAGCTTTACCTCTCCTTCAAATCCCAAGTGCCCCAGTACCCAAAGCAGGATTTAAGCACACCCAGTCTGCCAAAATTCTAAAGTGAATGAAGAACTTCTGCACATGACAAAGCTTCCCCACCACAAGAAATCAAACACCTTCCTTGCCCAGCCTTCACAAGGACTCTGCACAGGTGGAGTGATATCTATATCCTGTGGAAGGTCCTGGCACACTTACTCTAGCCAGAGAAGCGGATATATTCCCCCAGGCTCACTGACATGATGTATCAATCAAGCAATGCAACTGATCCAACAGCTGCACTAGAAAAAAAATGCAGACCCCTATGGCATCTCTCCAGCATGACAAACAGAGCATATGTAAAAATTGGCTAATGGTCTAAAACCAGAAAAATATTATTCCAGTGTGTCTTAGAGTAAGTTAATAATATTTATTACTTTGGAAATTATTAATTCATGTAGATGGTGCACTTTATTTTTACAGAGGAAAAAAAAGGCATTTATTTTAACCCTAGCATTAAATATACTTGTTAAATGTAGCAGTAGTGCATTGTTGAAATTTAAACATGAGGCTGACTCTAGAAAACACCAGAATCACTCTTCCAATGCAAAAAATACTTTAAGGACATTTAAGTCTTTTAAAAAAAAACATTCAGTGACTTAAAACACATTTTCTTGGTCACAATAAAATGCAGTCCTCTGGCTCAGCTGCATTTCCACTATTTATATACCTGCAAAACAGGCACAGGCCAAAGTTTCACTTTTTGGTGTTCCCCTCATCTACAAAGGTGGTTAACACTCAGTTTTACCTGGAGGAATTTGCAGTCTTAAGGTATGGAAGCAAACTTTGATTATCAAAGGGAAAGCCACAGGGCATTCACAATTAAAAACTGAATTAACAAGGCATCCTGTATTTCCTCTGTAGAATTTTCTTTGAGGGAGGATTTAAGGGATGCTCTCAGTTTAGGAGCAGAATAAATACATTGCAGTGTCACAGCAAACCTTCTAAAGCACATCCTGACCCACTCATTGGCATGGTACCACGCCAAGGCAGGCACGTAGCACTTGCTATCAAGGAACAGTACAGTGCAAGAGAAGGTTTTAAGGTTCCTCAAAATCTGGACCTTGGCCAGTCGGTCCAGATAAACCAAACTCTGCTTTGAGCAACGGACAGGGGGGAATCCTCCGTACAGGCTACTATTAGGTATACTTGCCCCCTACCCTGAGGAGTTCAGTTTGGACAACAACTGGCCAGTACTTTGTCAGGTCTCAGCAAGAGGGGGTGGAAGCATTAATAGGGGGTTTTCCTTACATTAAAGCCCTCAACTGAACACTCATTTCCACTATCAGGGCTCGTTTGGAGTCTGCCAGGGTTTGTTTTGTTTTTTTCTTTGTACAACCCAGCTTTTTCCCCAGAGTTAATGCACTCCACGCAGACCTTTTTGACTAGAAAGTATGGTGTTTTTAATCTAAATACTCTGTAGAGGAATACGCACTTATCAATATCTTTGAGCAACTCTCTATTGGAGACAGCAGGGAATTCTGCTCAGGAAAAAAAACCAAAAAAAAATACAATGGCACAATCAAGCCTGTGGTTGTTGGGACTTTGTTTTATATATTGCATGTTATAGCTCTTAAATGAATCCTGACATTGATCCTTAGAAAAAATAATGAAAAATTAAATTAAAAGGAGAAAAAGATTACTAAATACTTGCTTCAGTCAAAAGCCTGGTAAAGCCAAAGACAGTAACATATTGTGCTGCTGGAATATCAGATGTACAACCTTAAAAGTGTCATAAAATAACTTTGCTGGAAGCCCAGTGGGTGTTTGTGGTATCTGTCTGCATAATTTAATTATTTATTGTAGAAACAGCCAAAAAAAAAAGTAGAGTAGCACTACCACTATCAGAAGTGAAGGACTACAGAAGCCTAGCCAAAGGGAGGGCTTTCAACAATATGTGAAATCCTTCAAGCACATCTCCACTACTAAAAGAAAAGGGACTAGCTTTCCTAAATCCTTTAAGCAACAGAACAATCTTACCTGTTAGGTGCAAAAAACCAAGCAGAGAGCAGAAGCTTCGTTAACACATACCAGTCCCAGTAACTACAAAAAAAAGATCCATTTTTACTAGCTTAGAAGTCACCCCCACCTCTCCAAGCTTTAATGGAGTAGTGATTAATTGCACCAAAGTGGATCTGGCCAAGTCCTTTCAATGCAACACTATTGATTTACTCCTGCAGCACAAGTAGCCCACCAGATTTTGACATTGAAATATGATCTCCTTTAATGACGCCCTCTCTTAGTAATATCTTCCAGCTTTCTCTGTTATTCATTCTGGGATTTAGATTTAATTTGGGTACGGTTATGTTGCATATACTTTTATTGTGCTCTGTTTACAAAATGATCCTTGCAATTAATTACAGTAATGAGATCATGGCTAAAAGACTCACAGAATGCTGATTAGACAATCAATGATTGGTTGTTGTTTGTAGCATTTTATTGAATATATACTCCAGGTTGGTCTCTCCCCTTTCCTTTTTTGGTCTTTCTTGCCCAAGTTCTAATAGGTAATTGAATAAATGATTAGTGGGAAAGTAGATTACATGAATCATATTTAACCCCTCGGCACTTAGACAGGAATCCAGAGTAATATAATGTGAGGAATATAAGAAATCAATTTCTTTGGTATTTTCATTGTAGTAATTACAGGCTGAAAATAGTTTTAAATCAGACATTAGTTCAAAATTGTCAAATAGGCCAGACCTAACATAAGGAGCCTCTCTGCAGTAGCAAGTGGTGTTAGAATAGTTGCCTGCCACCAAAGGACAAGACTTGAGGGGCTGGCCAGGACACAGCAGAGCTTGACCATGCAACCTACTGTGGCCAAGTTCACAGTCAAACGGCTGACCATGGGAGAAATGTTTCCTTTCCAGGCCTGGAATGGAAAGAAAAGATCAGGTCACCCTTCCCCTGCTCTCACAGAAGCTGTCTCACAAGTTTCTGTGAAACATTCAGCCATGCCAAAACCCCATCTCTTTCAGTGCCCAGACATACCACAGACAATAACACTACTGCCATGAACTCGATGACCAATTGGTGCAGTCAAATTCCAGATTGATCAAAAGTCACTCGTCGAAATACATTTGACCCAATCTGGTTTGCTTTCAAAAGACAAGAAAGAGAGGCATAAAGTCCCAAAAGTGAGCACTTTGTGTGTGCATTTATTATGATACAGTCTAATTAAGATAACTCCCACTGACATCAATCTCAGCACTTCTGAGAGTCAGACATCCAGATCTCCAGTATGAACACAGAAAATGAGGAACCTGTATCCGCGCCACTGAAGCAAAAATCCTTCCCTCGACCACAGCCCAAAGAGAGTCCACTTTATATCTTAATGCAACTTCAGAACTCATAGCAAAAATCACTCTGTATTTAGGTAAATGGTCAAACTTCACATGCAAAAATTAGGCAAAGGAAAGTGGCTGGGCAGCCTTAACTACCATCTTCTTGAAAAAGTAGAGCATACTTTCTCAGTTACTTGGCTTGTTTTTTATTTCAAGGCTCAAATTTTTAATTAAAAAGGTTGGGTGTTTTTCGGAGTTTTGTTGAAGTGTTTAGGTTTTCTTAACTAGTTGAAAAGAATGAGCAAGAAAAGCTAGCACAGTTTACTTTCAGCTTCTGATGTTGCCAACAAGATGAAATACAAAATAAGTCATCGTGAGGGACTGATAAGTTACCTATTTCCTCATGAATAAACGTAACTCTAAAATAAAAGTTATATTGTCAGAAAAGGAATTATGGTAGTTTCCAGCTATTCTATAGAAAAAACATCAAGCTGTGATCCTTCTCCAACTGTCCCACAATGACTTCCATATCATTTTTTAAGCCAGTAAGGTCACTTAGCATTCTTAGCAAAACAGGATGCACAAGATCAGACACAACAATTGAGCTTGGTCCTGCAGTTGCAGGCAGTTTCACCATTGTTTTGTCATATAGAAGAAGTATCTTTCTCTCAAAAAGAAGCTTTTTTTCCCTGTCCCTAATCACAGATAGGCCCAACTCAAGCCTAACATGCAGAATTTTTTCCTGAGACTTTGGCCAAAAGACAAAAACACATCACTGTTTGCAAAGGACAAGATCATCTCAAGACATCACCTTGCTACTCTTGTTTCTGACCTTAAGCAGTCCTTGAAACACAACTTATCATACGAAACTAGATTTAAGCTTAAAGAATTATTTCCCTGTCTTAGGACCTGTGCAATTCGGTCCAAAGCCACAGACTTTTCTAAAACGCTTCTGAAGACAGAGAAATCTGCTAGTTCTCAGCCTCCTGGGAAAATCCAGGCTTTCAAATACTTGCTTCATAGGTGAAAGCTTTTGAAAGTCACACTTCAGCCCCAGGTCCTGGGAAGGAGATGATCTTGCTCGCAGTAGTTCAGAAGTTAGCTTCCAGAGGTGAGGTGGAAACAAACATAAGCTTCGATAGCATACAAAAAAAAAACCCAAAACCCTTCAGTGGTGTGCCTTTGACAAAAGTCACTATTTTACCAGTCACATGACAGACTGATAAATTAATTCAGGCAAGTTGCATGTATTAACATTTAGCAGAACCTGGCTGTCTTGTGATCATCATTATCACCTTTGGAAGAAGGGGCAGGCAACTCAGGAGCACTACAAGATGTTATGAGGTTATGCAGAGAGAAAATCTGAAGGACCAAAGTCCAACTTAATCTGGTTACTGCTGTAAAAGATAATGAAAATGTTATAAATACATCAGGAACAAAAGGTGAGCTAAGGGGAATTTCCATCCTTTACCGCATGCAAGCGGAAACAGTGACAAAGGATGAGGAAAAGGCTGAGGCACTTGATGCCTTCTTTGCCTCAGTCTCTAATGACAAAACAGTTGTTCTGTGAGTACCCAGCCCCCTGAGATGAAATACAGGGATGAGGAGCAGAATGAAACACCCACAATCCAGGGAAAAAAGGTTAGCATCCTGCTACACCACTAAGACAGGCCCATAGGGCCAGATGGGATCTACCCAAGGGTACTGGGGGAGCTGGTGGAAGAGCTTGGCCAGGTCCTGCCCTTTGGTCACAACAACTCCAGAGATCTCTACAGGCTTGGGAAGAGTGGCTGGAAAGCTGCCCAGCGGAAAAGGGTCTGCGGGTGCTTGTTGACAGCCACTGAACATGAGCCAGCAGTGTGCCCAGGCAGCCAAGAAGGCCAATGGCATCCTGAAATGTATCAGGAACAGTGTGGCCAGTAGGACCAGTGCAATGACTGTCTCCCAGTACTTGGCACTGGTGAGGCTGCACCTCAAATCCTGTGCTCAGTCTTAGGCCCCTGTGTTCAGTTTCAGGCAAGAAGGACATTGAGGTTCTGGAGTGTGTCCAGAGAAGGGCAATGGAGCTGGTGAAGGGTCTAGAGAGTAAGTCCTATGAGGAGCAGCTGAAGGAGCTGACATTGTTCCGTCTGGAGACAGAGAGGCTCAAGGTGGGCCTTCTCACCCTCTACAACTACCTGAGAGTGTAGCAAGGCTGGTGTTGGTCTCTTCTCCCAGGTAACAAACAATAGGACAAGAGGAAATGGCCTCGAGTTGCACCAGTGGAGGTTTAGCTTGGAGATCATGGATATTGCTGTTCAAGGAAAAGGTGGTGAGGCACTGGAATAGGGTGCCCAGGGAAGCGATGAAATCACCATCTCTGGAGGTAGTCAAATAAGTGTGGGTGGGGCATTTAGGAACAAGGTCTAGTGGTGGACCTGGCAGTGCTGGGTTAACACTTGGACTCTATCTTAGAGGCTTTTTCCAACCTTAATGATTCTATGATTATTCCACTTCTGTGTCAAACCACTCAGATCACAGCAGATGCCATGCCAACCTATTTTGAATACACTGTCATATTGATTTAATGAACAAATATCAGTTATCCTGTCTATATGTACTACTAAAGACACAGGCCTCCATAGACAAATTCCTGCAAAGACAGACCTATTCACTCATGGACAAACAGATTAAGCTATCATATGCCCAAGGCACATAACTTTCTCATCATCCTCCTGTATTTCTTCAGCTGTCAGTTCTGTAGCTTTCCAACAAAACACAGATATCTTACAGTTCATTTTCAGAAGAGAAATAAACCTAGTAGTAGAAAAGTGGGCAATACTTCACCCACCATCCGAAAGAAACACTACCAGCTCACTAGGACAGCCGTGCATTTAAGGGGAGTTACATATTGCATACAATTTTCTTCTACACAGCATGATTATAGATAATTAGCATACATGATTGCTAAGAACACAATTATAAGCCCATGGATAGAACCGGACTTTGCAAGAATCCAATTCAAATCAGGGGGCATGAGGGTTACAATCTGTTCTGATTATATCATATGTTATAGATGCTTCCAATATGTTTAAGATGAGGAACAGGATTGCTAATAATATAACACAATTTGCTTCAGAAGCTGGCTGTCTTGGAGTAAAATCAAAGTCTAGCAACACTGCTGGTTTGGTGAGCACAGTTAACAACAAAGTTGCTTAAGACGTCTAACCCACGTACGGTACCCAACACCTGATGATTCATTGCCTTAAGATATTGAGGGATTAGCATCTACCTTGAATAAGAAAAAGTGTACAAAGGATTTTATTTTATTAATAACAAGCGTGTCCTGCAGTTACACACCAGTCTATGGCAGGCTGCTGGCAGCTTGCCTACCCTTTAACTACATTTATCTTGTACTCCTGCAAAGCAGTATTTTGCATACAAGGTTTAAATGCCTTCTACAGTTCCCAGCTAAGTGCTAAACCCTTGCAGCTTCACTCACCTTCTGTGATCAAGGTCTGAATGAACTGAACAGCAAGCCAGAATTTCATTTAAGTAGTTTTATTGTAAAGTTTCTGGCTAGTTCACATTTCATACCTGCTTGCAAACTACCAGGGAAGCTACTGTGTAAGAGCACTCCATCTCTGGCCCCTCATTCATAAAATGAAATTTAAGGCGGCTTTGGTCAAAAATATAGCAATTTCCTGACAATTCCCAGCATAGACACCAAATTCCAAAATACACTCGTGCCACAGAAAAAAGTCTGAGCTGCAGGTAGCACAAGTGCTGTTGTACCCCCACAACAGAACCAAGGAGCTCAGCATCTCCCAGAAAGTAGCCCCTTCAATTTGCACTCCTTCCCAAAGTTCAGCTCAGCATGTACCACCAGTTATTTCCCATTATGTCAGTAATTCACAAGATAAAGCTCAAGTCCAAGTGCTGATATGATAGTTTGAGGTAGTAGACAGTAATAATGGACATACATTACATTGTTGTACATTTTAAATATGTTTTAATACTTCAGAATAGTGAGACAACACATTTTGTCATAACTTTCGCTTTTAGGGTTCATGTTGTCTGTGGTGCCAGAGATACTTTATCTAACTAATAATCACCAATGAGAAGCTGCCTCTTCAACAAATAGCTCAAAGAAACTAAGATGAAACACTCAAGTTCCAGTTTCCTCCCTCTGTAAGAGATTAGAAATGCAAAAATCTTCAAGAGGAAGGACTGGAAACCTCCTATGCTCCAGCATAGGCCTCTCCCACAGGAGACAGCCTTCCACAAATTTCTCCAATGTGAGTCCTTCCAGGGGCTGCAGCTCTTCGCAAACTGCTCCAGCTAGCATCCCTTCCGTGGGGTGCAGTCCTTCAGAAACAGGCTGTTCCAGCGTGAGTCCTCTGTGGGATCACCAGTCCTGCCAGCAAACCTTCTCCAGTGTGGGGTCCTCTCTCCATGGGGCCACAAATCCTGCCAGGAGCCTACTGCAGCATGGCCTTGCCATGGAGTCACAACCTCCTTTGGGCTTCCACCTGTTCCATCGTGGACCTCCATGGGCTACAGGGGGACAGCCTGCCTCACCATGGTCTTCCCACTGGCTGCAGGGGAATCTCTGTTCCAATGCCAGGAACATCTCCTCCTCTTCCTTTTGTACTGACCAGGCTGTCTGTTTCTCTCATATATTCTCACTCCTCTCTCTGGCTGCATTTGCTGTTGCAAATGTGTTAACCCAGAGGTGCTTTCACCTTGGATTTGGCCTTGGCCAGTGGCAGGTCCATCTCGGAACCATCTGGCATTGGCTCTATCAAACATGGAGGAAGCTGCTAGCCACTTCTCACAAAAGCCACCCACCCCTGTGCCCCCTCTACTACACAGACCCAAGATACCTCCCACCTCAGACACAGCCTGTTGGCTAAATCAAACGCCAGTCATTTGCTTTAGTTATAAATCCAGTTCCTACACCCTGGACGCTGCTAAACTGCCTACCACAGCACACATGCTCCAGGGTTTGCTTTTGTGAGTAAGGCTCAAAAAAACTTTCAGCTCACCATAACTAGAGTTCCCTATAGACAGAAAGGAAGTGTATTTAATCTTTTCAGGAAGATCTACTGACTTCAGTTTAAGCCACATATTTCACCGCAAGCAGTTTCAGTCAGCCTCCATTTTGGAAAACCATATGGGTGTTTGGGTCAACCATTGACCAACAACTCGAGTAGGAGCATCAGTCCAATGACTTGCCAAACCGAAATTAACCTCAGGCAAACTTCCTAAGCCAAGGTGAACCTCTTCACAGAGACATATACTCTACAGTTAACCACTAGCATTGTAATTTCCCTCAGGTTGGAGCATATAGTTTGGGGAAAACCCATGAGCATTCTCACCATCTGACATGAAAGTTGTTGAATATTTTGCCCTGAAGCCAGACTGCAAAGTGCTATAGAAGCAAGAGAAAAATCAGAAACTTGACAGGAGGAAATACTTGCAGCTAGTTCTTTTGTAAAGAACCCTGTACATCACAGAAACCGTGATAGCAGCTTCTGTTCTTCTTAGCCATAAAGCAGAGAAGCCAATGCTACCAAAATACTCATCCCACTTCCACAAAGCAGTTGAAAACACCTGTCATACACAGACATACACACCAACCTCAGTCATATTCCTGCTTAACTATCTCCTCTCTCCCTAGTTGCCCCCATGCAACTTTGGTCCCCTGAAGGAAGTTAAGTGCAATATAAGCAGATGAAGTAGACCCAAGCAGTCATATTAAACTGAAAGGCAGGACTTCAGTTCAAGGAAGTAATTTCCCATCCACATATGCCAAGCAGATGCATCAAGTTTGCTTGGCAAATTTTACCTGATGAATGTTTTGGGTTTTTTTACTGGGCATCCAAGATGGAAATCGTACTCCTTCGTCATATTCTTTTATATGCTCAGGTCTAAATAGAAGACACTGAGTTAAGTGGTCATTTGTGGAAGGACTCGGACTTCACACTCATAAGCCATGAGGCATTCCCAGGGTCTGTGCCATGACACATGATAAGCTAACTTCCAAATCAGTATTTCTTACTTTGATTAAAAAGATACAAAATAGACCTTATTAGCATATACAGGAATTAAATGCTTATTTTTTAATTATTTGCCTGTTGACAGATCACATTCATACTAGCAGATACAGGGCTAGTAGGAGGAAGAAATAAAAATTACAGTCCCTAGGACCAGTACAAAATGGTGATACCATAAAAAAAAAATCAAATGCTCGTTACAACTGTATTTTAAAGGAACATTAATCAGTCAATTATTTTTTCATCAGAGTAGCCTCTGTAAAAAAATAGTTATTTCAGAAACTAATTTAAGAAATACTATGTAAACATTATCAAAAAGGAAAGTGAAATTGCCAAAGAAAACCCCAGGTATGACTTCAGTTTCTTATACCTGTGAAGGAGTTGACTTTTCTAGCGTGAACAAGCACTTCTAGTGAAGTGAAGATTTCCTCAGATGCTGAACATTATACAGATAACAGCACCAAAAATCACTTTTGAGCAATCTGATGTAGCTCCCATACACTGCCTTTTTAAATCCTTCAGGTCAATCCATACTTGGCTTTTGCAAGCATCAGAGAAATTTCCATTTGGAGAGCCCTAATTTCAATTCTGAACTCAACAGCTAAGGAGACAACAATTCCTTAGAAGTGTGTGGTACTTGCTTTCTGTGCCCTTCACTCTCATTTAACATGAATGTGTATAGTTAAGCAGAAAGAGTCCATCCTCACTGTTGTACAACCCACATACATCCTTTTATACCATAGGTGAGACAAATTGTTTCATAAACCCTGCATTTGGCCAAGAAAAAGTTTTCCCTGCTGAGGAGCTATGGGCCCCATCCTTTCCATATGTATAGTACTCACCCTCTTCATCCAAGAACATATAACTCACAAACAGTTTAAGGCGCTTACCAACTATTGTTAGCACAGCATAAGTCCTTAGGAACCCTAGCAAGAAAGTACCTTATCACACACATCACATAAAAAGAGCAAGGAATCAATCACAAGTTATATGCTTGTATGCACATCTAGATGCAGAACTTGATACATACAGATGAAAACCAGACTAAAATTAAGTGAAAGGGATAAGCATTATTGAACAGGCTTACAAAAATAGCACACTAGTAGCAAAATGAAAGCCATTTAGTTCTGTGCAATTGCACCTGGGAGAAACCATTTGCACTATTTTGTTTAGGAAAGAGCACAAATGAAGTCTGGGTGGCAGACCCTGCTTTACACAAAATAAAACCCAGGAAAATGGAATTTGATACGCAGACCTTCAAAGATGTAAACAGCCCTTTCAGGCTCAGAAGTATGAGCATCTTAAGACTCCTTAGTTCTGCACTAAAACACCAGTTCAAAAATAAAGCATGAATGAAGTCCCTAGGTCATATCACAACTGATAAACAGTTTGATTCTCTGCTCTAGAAGTGTAGAGGAGCAAAAATATACATCAATAAAGTTAATCACAATAAGCATTATCAACACATCATATTTCTTCTACACCCACTACAGAACCAAGTCCCTCTTCTGTAGTTTCTTACACATGCTTAGTTTTATGCACCTGTAACAACACCAAACATATCTACAAAATTACTCTCAGCACAAAGCTCTGCATATGCTTAAGCAGAGAAACAAACCTTGATCAATATATTAGCAGCTGTGCATAGGAGCAGCCTGCATTAAACAGGCATGCAGCTTTCACCTGTATGTAGCAGGCAAAGCTTTACTAACAATCAGGTTAAGGTCAAAAATCAGACTGCCTAAGAAAGTCACAAATATTTAACTAATTTTCTGAAACAGCAATTATTACAGGGAATCCCAGAAACCATCCTCTCCATCTGTAGTGTCCCAGGGAAAAAAACCTGTTCCTTGTAAAAATCCCATGTATATAGGCTAAAGAGGGGTTTGTGAAGAAAAAGCTACCATGCTACTTCTCAGGAATCCACTGAAAGGAGAAAAAAAACCCTCTACTTACTAGAATAAGAAAAATGCTTTCTTCAGCTCCCAGAACTTAGGATCCGTATTCTCCACTTGATGTTTTAAACATGTTCTAGTAATAGAGCTTACCTGCACAGCTGAGAAGCCTCAAGCTACTCATGAACAACAGCTGCTTATGGAAAAAGCACAATTATTTAGTTGACAAAGAAGAAACCAAAGGCTTAGTAACATCATTGCCACCAAACAGAGACCTCTTGTAATGGTCTCCATACTGCCTAAAACCACGAATAAAATGCCATCTGCTACTTATTCCTTGGGTATGTGATGGATGCTCTTGCTTGTTTCTCGCAAGAAAGCAGTAGAGTAGAAGGTGTTTTGTTGCTATTGTTCTATTAAGCGTTGGAGTAGGCTGTGTTTGTTAACTTTTTCAATGTATTGAGGGAAAGTGCTGGTTTAAATTCAAGTCTTTGAATTTTGTTGACAGCAGGATTTCAGCATTTTGATTTTATTCTCTTTGTTTTATTTATCTTATATTAGTCCGTAAAGCAGAAGACTGAAGCGGTTCACTATTTCTTGTGGAAAAGGCATTGTAAGAATATGGTTCATCTAATGTGGTTTCATGGATGCATCCCAAAGGTATGTTAAGTTATTAACTGATATCAGCCTTCGATTATAGAGGAAAAGAGGCTACTTTTAATTATGGGTTATAATATGCCTAATTCTTCCAGCTGTTATACTCATCTAATTTTTTAACTTCTTGCTTATACCTCCAACAGGCTTACATAAGCCATTAGTAGCTTATTAGCCATTCATAAATGGAAAGTTTTTTTTTTTTTAGGGAACTGAGTGTTTGCTTAAAATAAAAGTAATAAATGACAAAACTGGTTCTCAAGCTTAATCTCTGAGACATATCAGTTCCTTTAATGTCTCCATTTATAATTCTAGTTTTCTTGTTAAGAGTATCATAGAGGGCATTAATTGAGATTTTAATGAAGGATGATATTGTGCAGGGAAATCAGTGGGCAATAAAAAAAAAAGATTTTAAAGTTTGGCTTTATCTGGCAGACTGTAGGCAATGTTATGTTTAAAAACATAATCTTAATAATTTTCTTAAAGATTTTAGTTTTGGGATTTTTAGGGGTTTTGGGGTTTTTTTGTGTTTTTATTTTATTTTAGATGGTAGTCTTAATGGTATTTTAAATGGCTCAGAAGAATTAATGACAACTGGGGAAAAAATTTTAGTACTATTTTAACTTTCTGAAAGGATCAGTCTGAGCACTTCCAGATCTACATGAGTAAGCTCTGGACAACAATTTCATACAAAAATCAGGATTTTCTTGTATTACATTTGTGGTTACAAGAAGTACTGTAGGAGTTTTAAGTTCAAGTAACGGCTCTGTGCTCTATAACATACTTGCTGTGTACATTCTGCTCAATGTCTAGTTTGACTCGAGTAATAGGACATAAAAGCTTTCAGTAGCTACCGATACGTGGTTTCTTATTCATGGTATTTCTGGTTCTTTTACTGTTACATTTCAACATTAAATAGGATTCTTTTGGAATGCAAAGCTGAGAAGGACTGGGACTGTCGGGCACTCTTGGTTGACTCCCCTTCTACTTGAATGAGAATCCCACTCATGGTAGCCTAAAAATGACGATGCTTCGCCAAATGCTGTAACTCTAACCTGACGTGTCAGTGCAATGTGCTTCCAGTTTAGTGGAAGCCTGTCTTGCTCAGAGTAGTTGTAAACAGTGATGCTGGTATTTTTATTGGCTGATTTTACAAGCTGGCATCTGCTGTCAGCAGCTTCATGTAAACACGCTCCTGCCACAGCATCTGTTCTGCTGCATATTGCCCTTGCCCTAGAGCTTGCATGGAGATGGGGAGGGAGTGATAAAGCTCTCTTCACAAAGGAGGTATGGGTTGAAAAATGGGAGCTGAATAAGAACTTCTCCTGGGATAGAGATTTTAGAAATGGACTACTTCAGTCAATTCAAGGACACTGTTTTCTAAATGGCTTTAAAGCCTCCACTTAGAGTCCAGCCCTGCACAGCATGTGAGCAAGCACACGCTTTCTTAATGTGAAGCCAGGAAATACGACAGCGATCGGAACAGTGGACTTCTGTCTTAAATGGAGGATAAAGTTTCCTGTGAATAAAACTTGACTGAGATGACATGACTAAATTGCTAGCTGAATGCAATTAAACTAAGATTGATCGCGTGGAACCCAGATATAACCTAGATGGGTATGAATATCAGGAGAGAAGAGATCCCAGTGAAAGCAGAAGCTGTTGTACAAGGAGCTAGGTATATACATGAACACAAACCTTTGTTATCAACGGAGAAGATAAAAGAAAAACCTGCAGTTAACCACCTGGATTGTCGAACTATCTACTTATAGCTATGTATGTATTAAGACCAGAGCAAATCAGTATCAATGCCACAGAAAGTCCAGCTTGCTTTGTCTCAAGACAAAGAACAGACCTAGGCAAAAACTGAATAGTAGTATGCAATACGGTATTTTTTGACGTAGTACCATGTTTAAGTGACCTCACGCATCTTTTACTCCTTGTAAACACAGTTCTTTTGTTTGAGTGTCCAGGATTTTTTTCTGTGTTCTCCTTTTTTTCAAGCTTTCCTTCCAGCAGGGAACTGAGGGCTGATTCAGATAGGGATGATAGAGAAAGAAACTAAGAAAGTTGGCTGTGTATTTTTAGTTGGAAGTATTGAGGGTTTTTTGGTGTCAGAAGTTCCTGTAAGGTCTCGGATCAGTCCTAGGAAAAATGTCAATTGCAGAATGGAGAGAGCTATATTGTAGTATAAATGTGGCTTAGGAAGTACAAGCCTTTTCTCCCGTGTTCAACAGTGCCCAAGCGAGATCTTACAGCTGGTATAGCTCTCCTGTCAATTTTTACCACTCAGTATGTTTTTCTCCCTGCAGGGTTTGTGGAGTGATAATACCCAAATACTGAAAAAGTGGCCACTAATCTAAAAATAAACTAATCCTGCTCCTTTCTCTTGGATGTGACCTGCAGTAGTCTCTTCTCCATGTATGCTGACATGATGTGAATGTGTTCCCACCTTCTGGATTAGGGGCTGGCTCGGTCTCAGAGCAGGTACCTAACACATAGATGCCGACTTCCTGGAGTGGTGGTTGTGAAAAGAATTAATGGGATGGAGTTTGCTGTAAACAAAATGGGGAGAGCTTGGTATGAAGGAAAGTAATTGAGAACACCCACAAGCAACAAAGCAGCAGAGAACAGAGGTGTTTGCTGCTACACTGTGCACAGCATTTTAGTAAATACTCATCCTTGGTGAGGATGCTTCTGCTAGCCAAGGGATAATGCTTGGTGCAAATCCCTGTAGCTCTGAGGTGCTTATATTTTCTGTAATTGTTTTTTGATTAGGGGACTTTTCCAGACAGGAGAGACTGTGAATTTGATGCTTCCCTCAGAGAAAACAGAGAAAAAGCTTATTTAGTATTGAAATGTTTGTTTGGAATAATTCTATCTGAATTGGTCCAGAAATATGACATATGTAAGTGGTCAACTAGTTAGGTTACCAAGACAGAGCGCTAGATTTGCATGTCCTCCTGTCTGGACTTTTCTCTCCCTTGTAAATGCTTTTTAAATCTCTTTATTCTGTGGGCAGAGTCATGTTTGTCACTTGAAATACGACAAGCTAACTTGCCATACTGAAATACAGCTTGCTTGTTAGTGTCAAGGGCAAGAAGCTCCCAAAAATACGTTACTTTTTAATTTAATGTAACATTGAAATGTGTAATGGGTCTGGATACTGTGAATATAAAATGAAAATGGATATACTAATTCTAGATTTAACTTATTAAAATACACTGATCTGCAGAGGACAATGTATGTCTGAGATGGGATATACTTTGAGATGGTTATGGTTCAGTGAATAGTTCTTAGATATGGATAATGCGTTGACCTCACTAAGGGTGAGTTTTCAGTAAATCTTTATGTAAATGGTCTGATACTGACTTCAGTTCACTTCCCTAAAGACTTCAGTGTCTAAAGGATCTATGCAATCAGTGCATCTGTAATGGTTTTATTAAAGTTTAAATGTTTATACCAGGCTTGGTAATTCCAGAAGTAAATGTCTTTGGGTGACTATTACACTCTGGGTAAAATGTCTATTATGTGCCCTAGACCAGAGACCCACTATAAGTTCACATTACGAAGTATTATGCTCTAAGCTATAGCTGTAATCTTATTGCCACTCCTTTCTCAGCTTGCTATGCATGTGTCCCATCTCCTTCACCTCCTGATTGAATGAAATTGTAATCACCTACTCTTCTGTTCAGCTGGGGGCAAAATTAGAGGCAGAAAACGGAGGCAGCCAGAAGTGTCTGGGACAGCACACATGGGAAGGCAGAAGCTACCAAAGGATGAAGTGGGGGCAGATTAAGCAAAGACGCTAGAGCCCAGATCTTACAAGAGACAGACAGGGGAATAATGTTTAGAAAGCAAGGAGGAGAAGCAGATATAAAAGGAAAAGTAATGGGAAATAAGCTGCCAGTTTTCATTTATAGGCATGTCATGATGCTTGGTGTATTTACACCCCAGTACTGTCCAGTACACTGGTATTACTTCAGTGGAATCTGTGAGGAATACAAACATTGTCTGAATATGCAGAGATGAACTAAGAAAAACCAATGTCCTACTGGAATTGGATCTGGTAAGGGATATTAGAAGTAATGAGAAGGGCTGGCTTCTATGATGAGATGGGTGACAAGTAGGCATGGCCAATGGTTAACTCAAAAGGCAGTCCCTCTTGAAAGAAGACAAAGGGTGTCTGGCAAGGGATTGGGTGGACTCGGAAGAATAGAGAGGTGAATTGAGGCACAGCGCTGGTTGCAAGAATTGGATTTGCCTTGTCTGGTGTCCAGGATACTGCTTAGAACCACAGAATCTTAAAATATCCTGAAACTGAAGGGACCCACAAAGATCATCAAAGTCCAACTCCTGCACCGAATGTATTCCTCAGCTAGGGCCAGATAGATTGATTTGCAAACTGCCATGTCAGCTAAAAAATGAAGTCAGGGTGGCAGGAGCCCCAGGCAAGAGGCTGTGAACTGGTGCTGACCCTTTGTATAACAAAGGGCATGAGGACCTGTGGTCCAGTCAGGTGACTGGACACCCAGAGACACAGCAGAAGCTGAGGACCAGTGAGGAAGAGCAGAGACTTTTGCGTGCTTAGATTGTGAGGGTATAAAAGCCCAGGGTTTCCTTTGTTTGGGGGTCCCTCCTTGGAAGCACCAGCTCAAGCTGTTTTCGTGTTGCTGCACTGTGAAAAAATGGCTTTATGGAGTTAGACATCTAAGAGTCTGCTATGGAGGACCTAGGGTCAAACTGGTAAGGAAACTTGGTCTAACTGTGTGAGTGGGATATGCAGAGAGTCAAGCAGAGCACTTGCTGTCTCACTGGAGCCGCCTGCTGTGAAGGGGCTTCTGTTCCAGCACTTAGTCACTGATAGTGGGAGTGTGACTGCCACAGTCCTGTGAATGGTCAGACTGGGAGTTTCCTTAATGTCCGGCACAGAACAACTCCAAGAGTCACACCATGTGCTTGGCAGCATTGTCCAGGCTTGGTGCTGTGATCACTTCCCTGGTAAGCCTGTTCCAGTGTCTACCCACTCTCTGGGGGATGAACTTTTGCCTAATATCCAACCTAAACCTCCCCAACACATCTTCAGGCTTGGGTCCTGTCACTGGTCACACGAGAGAAGACCAGTGCCTGGGCTGTTAAACCACACTGACAACGAACATTAATGAAAAAATGCTACTGTGATAGCCATGGTGCAAGAGCCAGGCTGGCTGATGATCCCCCTCAACCTCATCTTGGGTGTAATGTTGACCCTTTAAAGTCTGCCTTTTAACAGCATTTTATTTGCATCTCATCTTGGGACCATATCATTGAGCATTGAGGAAAGGGCTATTCTCAACTGAGAAATAGCTTCCTCAGGATCACTCAGGGTGTCTGTGTTAAAAGCAAAACTTGCATGCACGTGAGTCTTGTAGCTTCATTGCAATACCACATAATTTTTCCAGCTCTTCTGGCGTGGCAGGAACACTTTTCTTAGTAATGAGCATAAGTCTGTCTGGAAGACTTGCTTCTTCTAAACCATCGATGTAGGAAGTTTGTGTGAAAGGTGGCTGCTGAATTTCTTTCCTTTTCTTTATATTTTTAAAAATCTAGCACAGGTAAGATCTTTTGAGCAGTATTTTGTTTGTAATTCTTGGGTAAGATAAGGTAAGAAACACTGAAAGCTAAGAGTGACAGCGGGAAACACATGGTATGTCACTGTGCAATATTTGTGTCAGAATTCGTCACATGAAGCAGTCTCTCCCAGAGAGGTGGCCCTGATCCTACCTTGTCACTCTGTTGTTTAAAAATTACTTAACAAAGCACATGCCAAAAAAATATTTATACTTGCTGAAGCACTTCTCCAAGTAGACACTGGAGTTTTGCAAATGAAGTATTTACGTTTGGAACAGAAGAGCTACCTAAAGGCACAATGTGAACACTGTAAAGGAGGGAGAGAAATAAATATGCTCCCGCATTTCAAAAACAGTTGCAATTAACTGATGGAAAGGACTCAAAAACTATAGCTGTGATTCACATGGCATCTAGGATGAACATAAATGAATGTGTTGGCAGCTGAAATTGCTAAGCATTTGCAAGTATTTGAGATATGAAGTGACTGACAATGGTGTGATTTATTTAGGAAATCATTAGGGGTAGAAAGAAATAGAGAAGTCAGTATCAAACAGCTCTGCTTGGAGGAGCAAGGTGAGATGAAAAGGATTTACTTACCTCAAACAAGAGGAGAATAGACACAGTTGGCCTCGATGTGAAATGCATAGCAGTAGCTCAGGTTAATGAAACTAGTATGTCTATAATCAAAGAAATTCAGGGTAGCCATCCAGACTGCCCTTAGAAATTAAAGAAGATATTATTGACCTTATGAAACATAGTTCAGAAAGGAACTGAGTTCTGGACAGTACTGCATGCAGGAGATTAATGTAGTTCACTATTAAATGATACACTGATATACTGATTTTCATCATTATATCCATTATTGTGTTTGTACCTTGAAAGAATGTGCATTTAATGAGTGAAGTGCTGAATGTGAACCCTCGAACTACAGTAATGTCCACATGTGCTAGCATAGATCCTGATCCAAAATGACATGCTGGAAAAGGAAAAGTGGGAATGAAAAGCAAATGGATGCTCTAATAGCTTTTGAACTTGATTCAGGTCTGCCACACACCTTCTGTGTGACCTTGAGCAAGTTACTCAAGGGCCAGTGCAGTCCAGTACTTCCAAGTGTACCCAAGTCACTTGCCCATACTTGTGCAGCAACTGCTAAAGCTTGTGACTGAGTGCCTTGAGCAGATAAGCCAGTTCCTTTTAATATCTGTTGATTCTTGTTCTGGTACAAGCATAAAATAATTTCACTAGTATTTAAAGAACATTGGTCCTGATCTAGAGAAGTCATAATCGATTCAGTAATATTTGTCTGAATCTTTAACATCTCCTTTGCTTCTGTCTATCTGTGGAGGAATGCTCCTCTTCCTCACAGGGGTGCCTTGGGAAGACTGGCTCGAGAGTGTGAGGCGCTGAGCTATTGAAGTTAGTGGATGCATGTAAATAGGTTATGATGAGAAATGTGGAAGCAAGTCTATTATTAAATTTATACAGGGCTAACAGTGTAATCAAATTAGCCTTTGCACTTTCTCCTGTGCTCCACTTTCTGCATTAGAAAATCTCCATAAATCTCTGCAAAGCCATTTCATTTGTTCCCTTTAATGCTCTCCTCTGGTGTGATGCAAAAAAACCACCTCAATACTCGCTAAGTAGCGGGTGGGCTGCAAGTAATGCCAGCTGTATCTGCTGCTGGTCTTGGTGCTCACAAGTGTGTACTTCCATATCTGACTTGGATTATTTTGCTGATCAGTCTAATCCAGATTGGCATGTGAAGTGATATATGTTTAGCCCTCTGGGCTAGGGAACATCTCTTTGCCTGCAGATAGACAGTGGTTTGTTAACACCTGGAATCTGGCTCCACGGGGGGTCACTTTAAGGCAGTGAGAGGGGAGCAGTGACACAGCATTTGCAGAGGGGAGAGTCTGCTGCCAGGTCACTGGCTTTTGGAAGAACTGTTATCAGGACCGAGCACTGGTTATGAAGCACTTCAAAATAAAATGCCAGGCTGAAATGTCATGCTTTCTCCAAGCCTTTTCTGACTGAACTAACTATTCACATGTTTTTTGTATGTATTTTCACGGGTTTGGATCTAATTTCAGGCTGTAAATGAAGCGAGCAGATTTTCCTTGGTGCACAGTTGCCAATAGCTCCTGTGTTTTGTGGGGGTGGCAAAAGATAAATTGGTGCTGAGACCATACAAGTGGCTGGGTTCTGAACTTGCACAGGCAATGCTTTATTTACCTCTTGCTCATTTTTCTTCACGCAAATAGCAATTTGTTGGTTAACATCTTTCTCCGCACTGCAGTATGAAGATTTCAGCAGCCCGAGGGGCACAATCACAGACATACCTCCTCTGGCCAAGGGGTGGCCCACCTGCACTGGCTGTTTAACGCTCCTGTCCCCGCTGGCTCTTGGTACAGATTTGTCTGTTGTCCACTGGGGCTCTGATTATTACTTTCTGCAGCCCTACACAGGCTGCTGTGGTGTGTGTTGAACAACAGCCATTTTGTGTTCAAATTGTAGTTGCATTCATGGTACTAATCCAAATATATCTACTATGCAAAGCTGCTTAGCTGCTCCTGGATTGCTTTTCCTTTTAATATGCATTTAGTTTTTGAACAGAGGGTAATTCTTCTGTTTCAAAGGGCTTGTGAGGAAAAAACAAAAAAGAAATTACGAAATTTCATTAGGGTGTTCCTTAAAGGCGTCATCTTCTCTGACTCTTGAAAGAAAAGGACCTTTCAAAGGAAAATGGAAATGCTTATATGCCTAACTAATTAAACAGTTCACTGCATTACAGTGTGGCTTCTATTCCACTATTGCAATGAAGACATGGCTTTAGTGGGACTGTTTACACTTAAATTTAAAGTATGAAATTGAATCTTTTCTTAGATGGAGGCCCTATTGAATATGGAGATGCAATAAGTATTATGCCCTTACACTTCAGTAAAGAATAATGATACAGGGAATGGGTTTGGTTGGCGGGTTTTGGTTGCTGAAATCATCTGAAGGATAGACTCATTTATTGTTCAAGTGTATCCTGTTGATGATAGGATAAACAGCACACTAATGAAATGAATTGGCAATGTAGAACTAGAAGCCAGTCAGAACACAGATATTATGTGAAGGGAGCTACCTCCACAGGAGAGAAATTAAACTTGGGGAAACCTTTTGCATATCTAAGTGAAATAATCTGAAATGCACTGACTCAAAATATGTTTGGTTTAATACTTTTAAATATGTGTAATTGCTGACAGCAAATTAGATATAAAGTGGCAAGTTACAAGGGGCAAAGCTGTCATTTCAATTTCAGACAGTATATGCAAAAGCATTTTAGAGACAGTTGTTTTTTATGGATTTAGTATGATTACACTTCTGGGTAAAATGTTATGATGGAGATGCTGGAAAATTTGGAGGTAGTTTGTAGCATAATAGTATTACTATCACTCTATAGGAATGACTCACGAGAAAAAGTTAACAAGGATGAAATATAGACTTTAACTGAGTGATGATTAAGAGGGAATGATGTTTGCATAGGTGAAAAGGCACAAATGTGAGGAGCAGAAAAGAATTAATGAGATGCAGGAAGAAAAATTTGAAGCTAATACAAAACACAGGCTGAATATGGGGAGAAATGGTATGACTGAGACGGTTTAGGTTCCTGAACAGTTCGTGACCAACACCTTGTGATTTTTATAGTGAATTTGCTCAAAACAACAGAAGATATGCTCTTCAGTGGGAGATAGGAAGGGATCCCATTAGATTGTCCAGCTTCTCTCTGATTACCCATCGAGGCTACCAGGAATGCCGCAGCACTTCACTAAAATTTCTGTCTTCTCTTTAAGAACCTGCTGGGTGCATGATGAGGCAAAAGGCAGGAGGGAGTTGCCTGCTGCAGATAACTAATAATACTGGTGGCAGAACCTGGAGGAGAGTTTTAGAAGACTGAGTCCCCACCAAATAGGATCCACTAGACAGTGCATAAAATTGCAATACCCTCCATATGGGAATAAGGCAATAACCCTTTTATAAGGCTGAATTGATTTTTCTATCAGTACTCAGTGATGTCCAGGGAGGTGAGGTAGGAATGCTCTTCCTGTGCCACAGTCAGGGTGGAGAAAAAAAACAAATGTCGTGGACTAGGAGCTGGTTTCCTGCAGGAAAAAAAAGGCAGCTAGGATGAAACCTAGAGCATAGTAGCTATTCTTAAATAGTTTATGAATCATATGAAGCTCATCTCAGTGTTTCCTAGAAAACTAAGATGTCATATCATCTGAAACACCTCTAAATTATAAGCCTGGCAGTCCAAACAGCAGTTAATGACTGTCAAATAGCATCTGAATATCGGGAGCAAATAACAATTTGACATGAGATTCTGATAAGAGACTTGTCTAGCTTCAGTAGCCTTGCCCCTCGGCCAGTGGAGGTGCCAACCCAGCTTGACATTTTACTTGTTCATTGCCATCTCATCCTTTTTACTATGCTAGCAAGGTGCTGTTTCGTTTTTTCCTGCATTGCCTTGATTTCTGGATGGCAAAACTTACCACTGCTTTTACAGATGGCAGTTCCCTAGAAATTACTATACCACATAGAGCTACTTCCCCCCCCCCCCCCCCAAATCTGATGCAGATCTGGGGTCAGACGTTCTCAGCTGTGACTTATTCCAGCTGAGGATCCAGCCACGTGCCTTTCCAGAGGGGTGATGTGGTAGCAAACCTTAGTGTCATCTGAACTACGGGCTAGTATGGTATTTGAATAGTGAAGATCTGAAGCAGTGCTGTAAAGAGATGTGTGTCACACCTCATTTGGCTGGCAACTTTACTGGTGTACCTCATGTAAAGCAGAGCCCTTGCCTTGTCCTCCTGGGGGCAGTAAAAAATGTTGAATAGCTTGAGATTGAAAATCTTCTTGTGAAAGGAGGAAACACTTTTGAAAATAATATGCATGAACAGCTCAGGACTATGTTTATGGAGATACTTAGGTTTTTATATGGTGCAAGGACACAGATAAACACATTGTCCAGCTAATAAGGAATAAAAAATGAGCAGTGGTGATGTAGAGAGCTATATTATCTGAAGTTCCACGGTTGAAGACTACTTGTCCTCTTCAAACTGGCTTTGGGAACTGTGTAATTTTAATTGCAACTTGTTTGGAACCCTGGTCCTGAGCCTTGCACCCTTTAGAGAGAGAGAGGCTTTGGGGTACTCCAACTTTGGTTACTCTTTTTATAATATAAATAAACAGGACTGAAACCGAGGAGGCAGCACCAGGTGAGCAGGCTTCTGGTTAACCTTGACTTGCAACTTGTGCACCTGCAAGGCTGGATATTGTCTTATCTGGAGGAAGTGACCCTAAGGAAAGAATTGATGTGGGTGAATAAATCTCCAGAAATTAATTTCTTTGGGGGATTATTTTTTATAGGGAGATGACCTGGGTAATAACTAGGATTCTAATGGGTAAAAAAAACACAGTGAAGACTTCTCTTAAGACTAGTTCGGCTGGATTCAAAGCTGTGCTCTGGTGGCGAGTTGGGGTAAAATACACCTGAAAATCAACCGGCTTCATTACGGAGTTCCTGGCATTTTTGCTTTCCTGGCCAGGGACGAGCCTTCCTCTCAGCCTTGCCAGCCTTGTGAAACCGCGGCTTCTCTGGCTCTGAGCTGGGGGAGCAGGGTGGGTGCGAGTGTAGTTTTTGGCACCGTAGCCCCCGGCTCCTGCGGGTAGCTCTGGTGCTCCCTGTCCGCACTCAGCGGGCTCGCCGGGCTCCAGGGCTGCCGCTCAGGGACAGCGCTGCCGCCCGCTGTCCCCCGTGGGCAGCGCGGGTCTGGAGTGTCCCTCCCGGCAGGTATCTGAGGTGCGGTCCTCGCTACGCCCGGGGCTCCCTGAGGCGCGGAGGGAGCCGTGCCCGCACTCGATGGCGACACCGGCGGGTCCGCCCCGTCGGGGGCGTCTCCGCGGCGGCGCGGGGCCACCTCCCCCATCCCCGCCCCCTGGCTCCCCAGTCGCGGCTGCGGCTGGACGGGAGAGGAGTCGAGTGTGTCCGTGCTGCCAGCCCGCCCCGTCCCGTCCCGAGCCGACCGGGCAGCGCTCGGGGGCAGCCGCCACCCCATGCGCTGAGGGG